>CAEGAF010192574.1:0-14777 GCA_903067075.1 Micropoecilia bifurca | reverse complement strand
CCATGTTTCTGTCTCATATTTGTATGGCATTAAAAGGATCTAGAACTTTTGTTTTTCCACTGAAAGCTCTGGTTTGCACAATAAATATCATGTGGGTGAAATTTTATGGTTGATACTCTGATGTCTCATTCTCCTGAAGGCAGCACAAAGCTGCACCACCAGAAACTGACAGAAACACTGAAGAGAACAAGTTATGATTAATGTAGTTACAGTTCTATCCATGTTTTAATGTTGCAGAGCTCAGTCGTTTTGCAAACAGTTCAAAGTTTAAACTGGCATGTTGTTCATCTTTTATCTGGTCATTTTGTGGAAAATTTAACAACTAGAAAATGGAAAAGAATAAGAATTTTTTTACTCTGATTGGCTCCTGTTAGGCCTACCAATTTTAACTTGAATGTTCATTGCATTTTTCATAGACGCCTGTGAAAATAATTTTTATTCACATTACTTTTTTGTTCTCTGGGAAATTATTTTTTATGATAATTACAGAAACGAGCATAAAAATCAAAACATCTACAATAGTGTTAGTAATATTAATGATAAAATAATTGTCAGTGCAAAGTAGCCTACAAATTCTTTGGTGGGGGGCGGTGAGGGACCTGGATAAGGGCTGGGGGGGCGCTGGGCTGAAAAAGGTTGAGAAACACTGTTCTACAGAGTTGAAACTTCTCTGTGAGTTCATGTTTAAAGTAAGACTAACTGGTTGGTGTGTGTAATGCAGTCACCTCCTGCAGCTTCTTGTTGATCTCCTGGAACACAGCGTGGGCCTTGAAGCCCTCCAGTCCAGTACCAGCACTGGTTCGAACGGCTCGAATCCTTCTCATGAAGACGACGAGCAGAAGGACGAAACGCAAACGACAGAGAGGAACACAGACAGCATCTTCATTAGTTTGTCGCCATTCTTTCATCTTTAGAGTCACTGTAGGATCAGTGATGGAACTTTGATGGCTTCGTTCATTTCATGTGATTGCCCTCCAGGCCAAACACCCCGAGGTGACACACTCCATCACTTCCTCACCTGAATCTTGGCAACGACTTACCAGGAGATCTGGGTGATGACTGGAAGTCTAACTGAGCTGCCATTTATGGCAAAACACACAAACATGAGGGGAGGCTCAGCACCTGGATTCACCTGCTAGCATGGATTTTCTAGCTTGAGAAAAGTTTGTGATTTGAATATTTTTTTATTTATGTATATGATTTTTGTAACTAATAAAATTCGGTTGAGGATATAGAATTGGTCTGTTTTATAAGTAGAATGGATTTAAACATCATCCCTTATTTGAACTGAACAAATATATCAGGTGACATCAGCAGGTTACTAACCTTATAATGTTGCCTGAAGAACTTTTGTTCTTCAGGCAACATTAAAATTGTCGCATTTCCTACGATTAATTAAGGCTCTAATCTTCACTTTGTATAATGAGCAGCGGGGTATTTAAACTGTGTAGCATCAGTTTATAGCAATTATAGTCTTTGCTTAACATGAGCAGCTGTCAACTGAAGCCCAGCTGATAAACGTGACTATCGGCATTTGCTTGACATTTGTCCCAGTCCCCAGCGGGATAAAACAGGACCAGTGATGGTGACCCTGTGAAATGGCTCGATGCTAAATGACAACGGTATGAATGAATGTAACTCGCCTTACCTTGGTGTGTGAATGTCAGGCATTCTGCTGTAAGGAGTACGGAACGAAAAAAGTGCTTCTGCTAAAACAAACAAGCAGATCTACTGCTATACTTTCTCCTTTCTCCTGCTGATGTAAGCTAACTGCAGCACGTCCGGGTTTCTTCCTGTCTTTTGTCATAGACATGAATACCCAGACTCGATTTGTCGATGTCAGATAGCAGCGAACGGTCTTAAATTTGTGCAGCTTTAAAGCATAAAATATGATTTTAACAGTCGCGTGGCATAACATTCTTATTAAAATATCAGTTTTCAATAATAAAACATCCTTCTCAAATATGAGGCATTTAATGTAGAATATTACGGGGTGCCTTTTGTAAAGTTAATCTAAAACGAACAGTAATAATTAGGTTATTTAGCCTGTATGAGAAGGAAGAAACTGGAAGTTCGTCTTTCAAAGTCACGTTTCCACCACATTTGTTATATCATTTGTATATATAAAAAAGAAAGAAAATAAATGTTTGGAACTGTAACACAAAATTTTATGAATACCATATTTTATTTATATTGTGACCATTAATTTTTTTTTTGTTATTTCTTATGAATTATTATTATTATTTTTTTTTTTTACAAATGACTTAAAAATTAATTCCCATTTTGTCTGTTCTGTCAGGCTAAATAACCCAAATTAGTGATGTATTTTACTGTGTAGCACACAGTAAACCTGGTTCTAGCCCATAGTATGGGGTTGAAAAATTATGAGTTATGTTCTTGTGCAGAGAATGACAAAAACGAGTGACCATGAATTTGTGACTTTAAGCTGAAGAGCTCTTGGATTAAAATCTAACAAGACAATGAGCCGAAGCACAACAACAGGTCTCCTTCTGATTGGCTCAGAAGATTTTAAATTAAAGTTTTGAAACAGTCTATTCAAAGTCTGGAGTTTAATCCAGTCATGTGACATGATTTTGATCAAGCTGTTCACGCTAAAAAAGAGAAATAAAATAAAATAAAACCTCCACTGCGAGAAAAGACTTGTTGGCAGTTAATGCAAACCTTGAGTCTAACTTTTGATGCCAAATGTTACCAGTTATTAGGGGCATTTAATGTGTTCATTATTATTATTATTATTATTATTATTATTATTATTATTATTATTATTATTATTACTTTATTATTACTTTATTTTTATTTTATTTTACATAGAGGCAGGTTGGATTTCACTTTTTTCTTTAAAAAGTGAAACTATTATTTATCATTATTATCATTATTGCTCAAAACTGGGGTTGTCCTTCCAGCAAAGCAACGACTGTAAAGCTACAATTGGATGTTTTACATCAACCCTAACCCTAACCCTAACCCAAATATAAATCCCAGTGAGGATCTGTTATTAGACTTGAAGGCTGATGCCTGCAGATGCTTTCCATCCAGTGAACCTGAGCTATTTTGCTAGAAAAGAAAATTTCCACAATCCATATATCCCAGTAAAGATGTTTTTAAAGCAGAAGAGACTGTAGAAAATACTTCAACACTTCAATGCATACAAATTGAAACCAAAAGAACTTTAAAAGCATCTTGTCACGTTATTATTTTCTTTAAGTCTTTGACTTTCAGGTTCCATGTTTTATGCTTTAATTACTGCAGAAAAAAAGATTTTGGTAGATTAGTGGTGGAATCTTTTATCACTGCATTTCAATAGTTTGCAATATTTCTACAAAACCACTTCAACTTGTCGAAAATGTAATTAATTATCCTGAGTGGATTCGTGGGTCGAAATGCAGAGTGTTGAAAAGAGCTCCCTCTTTCTAATTCTTTGTCAAATTCACTCACAAAAGTGACTGACAGTAAAATATCCTCCAAAGGTTTCTTGGCAGACTGTAGATTGATGCAGTTCCTGGAAGTAGAAAGGGAGTGAGAGGTGTTATGTAATACAGGAAGAAGTTATCAAAAAGACTATATGTACCCATAATATCCACTGAAAACACAATGGAAAAATATTCTTTTTTTAAACAGGTTTAATTTTTCATGTTCAAATGAATAAATACAAAAAGCATTTTTCAAATGAAGGACTGAGTGGAGGACAAAGTAACTAGAGAGCTTAAGCATATTGAAGAGGGAGTGAAAATAACAAAAGAACTAGAAGAGATAATTCTAACAAGACAATTCTTCTGGTAAGTGGGTGTAGCTGGGGAAGGTAGCAGGCAGGGGCAAATGAGGAAATAATTAAGAACAGAATGATAGGCTGAGGTGAGGAAAGAAACAAAGGGAATGAAAGGGGGAAGGAAACCTGAACAGTAAACAGAAACAAATACTAATCTAATGAAACAAATAAAAAATAAAAATACGAACATCCATCCATTTTCTTACACCCTTGTCCCTTAGTGGGGTCGGGAGTTGCTGGTGCCTATCTCCAGCTGGCGTTCCGGGCGAGAGGCGGGGTACGNACAACCATGCACACACACACTCTCACCTAGGGCCAATTTAGACAGACCAATTAACCTGACAGTCATGTTTTTGGACTATGGGAGGAAACCGGAGTACCTGGAGAAAATCCACGCATGCACAGGGAGAACATGCAAACTCCATGCAGAAAGGCCGGGGCCGGGAATCAGCAAGAAGGTTTCAGAACCTTCTTGCTGCAAGGCAACAGCTCTACCAACTGCGCCACTGTGCAGCCTAAAAATATGAACAATGAGATTAAATGAACTGACACAAAGGATAAACTAAGAGAAAGAAATATGGAAATAAATAATAAGGAAATGATCAATATAGAAAATAACTGAATCTATTTTCAGTTGTGAAACACCTATGGACCATAACAATGTAATGACACGAATTAGGGGAAAATATATATCAAAAAACATACATCATGCACTAACTAAAACTGATAGTGACCATGGTTATGATACATTGTCAAGATTAGTTTGAAAATTAAATTACTATTTAAACTGCATTTAATGGAGTTATTTTAAAAATATCACGTTTTTTTGATCATCCACTGATGTAGTCGGATGTGTGTGCTCTTTGAAATGTCTGGATTTGTGTGTTTATGGTTGTTTGACCCCAAGAATTGTATCCCAGAGTCTGATCACACTCAGCAGGACTGCCAGAACCATGATGGTTGATGCCTTATATTTATAGCCACATGACCTTCAAAATAAAAGCCTTAACCAGGCATGATTCTCTCTGGAACTAAAATTTTGAAAAGCCTTCTATGCACATTTATCAGAAGGGAGTGGATGCTGCAGACAACTGTTCATACTGCAACACGTGTCTGTCTGAGTAAAATGGAAGTTTTAGACGGTATAGTTTGAGTCTACCGTCTAAAAAGGTTGACTTTTGTTTGCAAAACAAAAGTCTACCTTTTGTTTTGTCACAAAACAAAATAAATTTTCACAATGAGAAAAAGAGAGTTCTCATTCAGTCGGTGCTTGCAGAGCAGAGATGAAAAAAGGAAGAGTGGGCAGACGTCTGCTGGGCTTGGTGAGTGGGAATGGCTTCAAGGCCAACGATTCAAAGTCCTTTAACTCATTTCTACGTTTGAATCAAGACCAAAGGACGCTCATCTGTTATTGGTAAAATCCACAGTTTTATTTTCCATCAAAAAAGCTCAAACATCCCAGCGAATAAGTAGGGAAATTGTGCTCTCTGCTGGTAAGATTAGCACAAAACATGGTGGAAAGGAATGCGTGGGATCACCACCAACCTCAATGCATTTTACTGATATTTAATGGAATAATAAACCAACACAGTGCATTAATATAAAACCGAAATAATATATTACATCATTTTTGAATTTTTGGCAAATAAAAGTCTGAAAAATGTGGCATGCAGACAACACAGACAAGTACCTAAAAGCTGGGAACATAAACAACACAATTTTTGCCCGATTTTATCCCATATTCCTGGTAGGGAAAATATGTGTCAGTCTGTAGTGTGTGGGGACAATTGGCACACATTTCTGTTAATGTGACAGGAGGTCAAGATTGGAGTCAATACAGTCACATTGTGATAAAAAAAATTGAATAAAAAATAACCAAAGACAATCAAAACAGAAGTGAGATATTTCATATTTAACTCTTGCTTAACACCTTTAAGCAGGCATTTTCAAGAGATACTTTTTATCTGACAAACGAACCTCATTGGGTCATATAATCTAATTTATTGAATATGAATATCAGAGCAAATCTGGCCGATACAGGACAGAAAAAAATGCTGCATGTGTCATAAAAAGAAACGACATTTCTATATTACTGTAATTTAAGGAAGTCTCAATTCATTATAGATTATGACGGGGATGGTGACAGAAAGGAGGAATTCACCAGTGGGTTGCTGGTTCAATCCCTGCTCCACCCGCCTCTGTTGATGACTTGGACGAGACATTTCATCCTAGTTTACCTGCTGCTGGTGGTCAGAGAGCCTTGTGCCTGGAGGTGTATGGCAGCCTTGTTCCTGTCAAACTGCCCCAGAGCTACTACTACCTAGTATGTGTATAAGTCAGTGACTGACTGCAGTGTGAAGCACTTTGGGTCCTCTGGACTTGATAAAATGCTATGCAAGTACGAACCATTTACCATTATGAGGATGTAGAGGTTGAAGCCTTAGTTGGTTCATTCAGAATACATTGGCTGAAGACTTAATTTTTACTTCCCTACATCCAATGGTCAGTTTCACCAAAGGTTAAAAATATTCACTTCAAAATCTATCATAAAATGCACCTAGTGGTGGATATTTTTGCAGAAAATATTTAAATTTGATCTAGCAAGTTGCGCCTTTTGTGATTGTTTAGGGGAATTCCTTAACCATCTCTTTTTTACATGTTCTTTCTCCAGTTAATTCCGGAAAGACATTAAAAATTGGTTGTCACTGAAAATTATGCTGATGAAAGTAAAATATCTGATGTGGTGAATATTTTCTTATTTAAAGTTCTACCATGTGTTTTGATCTTTTTTAAACCAAATTAAACTCTGTCGCTCCACACTGAAATGTCTTAAAGCTGTATTTTCTAAAAAATAAATACATAATAATAATAACAATAATAATAATAAATGCTAATATATTTACTTTTGTTATGTTTACAAAAGTTACTCCATATCCTTTAATTTGCCTGACTGCCTCTGTGTTTTTTTTTTTTACCCTGGTTGCACTGTTCTTTATACTTTTACGATATATTGTAATATGCATTATTTATCATATGTTTTGTTTGTTTTCAAAGTGACCTCCGGATACCCCGGAAAAGGTGCCCGACCAGAACAAATCACGTGACTTGTACCGGTTAGACTTCCTGTTAATTCAATTCCTGTTTATTTATTTGTTTTTTTTCTGAAAACCGTGTCGTTTAATCCTTTTGAGATTATAATAAGTTATTTATGAAGCGCGTATTTTCAAACTTCTGTTCTTCAGAAGCCAAAGAGGCTAAGCTAAGGCACCTTGCTACTGCTAGCCGCCGGAGTTAGCTGTGGTATCTACCTGCTGACAGCGGTGACTCAGTAGCATTTACCTTTGTCCATAGCACTAAACCTCCCTGTGAACAGTTCCTGTATTTAGATTGTTAGCTAACGTCATGGCCACCTTGTTGTCAGCACAATGCGCTGCCTGCCTGAGGAAACCCGGGAGTCAGCTTCATTTAAGACGAGCAGCAGTGAGGATCTCAGCTCGGTGCTACAGCAGCAGGACTGCTTCTTCTGCGGACTATCTGCACCAAAGCGTCGTTCCATCCATGCATTACCAGAAGAGTTTGCCCAGGTAGGAAAACCAATAAAAAGAAGACCCTTGTTAAAGAGTGAGCCTGTAATTGACTTGTTCTAATGTTAGTCGGTACTACATTGAAGCTTTTAGTGAATTTTTAATCAGGTTTTTCCGAATGAAAGAAGGTTAAGAACGAATGTAGGTAAAAGGGTTCGCTTGATTTCTGCTGGGGGACCACAAGGTGGCGGTAAAGAGTACAAAATGACTGATGCAAAACACGGTCATTAAATGTTTCACTTTTCAACTAACTTGAGTGTCAGATCCTAAGGTCAGGCTCTGAGATGGTATGGGGCAAAGCTCATTTCCACATCTATGATCACATCAGCAGTTCTAGAACATCGTGGTAACTTGATCTCCAGCCATGTCCATGCAGAAAGCAGACCACATTTCAAAATGGCATAGCATTATCCATACATTAAGGTTTGTTGATCCCCTTTCTTTCTGCCAAATCAGCCCTGACCCTGTTGAGGCATGGTCTGCACAGGCCCCTGAAAGGGTACTGTGGTATCCGACACCAAGATGTTGCTGGCAGACACTTTAAGTCAAGGCTAGTCTTCCATGGTAAAGTTTTATTGAGCTCAATCCACAGGGGTTCAATGGGATTGAGATATAGGGAGTTGGGAGGCCAAGTCATTACCTCAAACTCATTGCTGTGCTCCTCAAACCTTTCCAGAACCCTTCTGTTTTGTAACAGGGAGAATAGACAACTTCTGGGAATAGCACTTGCTTGCAGAACTGTACATAGCTTTGAAGACTATTTAGACAGAAGGTTATGCCTGATTGTTTTATGTTTTGGATGACATAGTTAACTTTTGCATTGTTGTTATGTAGACTCCCCGTACCCAAGCTGGAGGACACCATCAGGAGGTATTTAGCTGCCCAGAAACCTTTGCTAGATGATGGCCAGTTTGCGTAAGTTACCAATAAGATTATCAATGCATTTTATAATTTGATGCTTAAAACTGAACATGTCACCATCTTCATCTTTTGTCTTCAGAACAACAGAGAAAATTGCTCAAGATTTCCAGAATGGAGTGGGAAAACAGCTCCACGAGGAACTGGTGGCCCAAGACAAGGCCAATAGGCACACAAGCTACATCTCAGGTGGGTGCATTACCATTCATTGGCTTCACAGATGATGACAGAATCTAATGAGTCTGTTTCAACATCAGGTCCCTGGTTCGACATGTATTTGTCTGCTCGTGACTCTGTAGTGCTGAACTTCAACCCCTTTATGTCCTTCAATCTCGATCCAAAGACGGAGTACAACGAGCAGCTGGTGCGGTCAACTAACATGGTGTGCTCGGCCGTGCGCTTTATGAAGACGCTGCGAGCGGGTCTCCTGGAGCCGGAGGTTTTCCACCTCAACCCGGCCAAGAGTGACACGGACAGCTTCAAAAACTTTATCCGCTGGGTTCCGTCGTCCCTGTCCTGGTACGGAGCCTACATGGTGAACGCCTACCCTCTAGACATGTCTCAGTACTTCCGCCTCTTCAACTCAACGCGCATCCCGAAACGTGGTCGGGACGAGCTCCTCACTGATGACAAGGGCAGACATCTGCTAGTCATGCGAAAAGGCAACATGTATGTATTTGACGTTGTGGACAGAGACGGGAATTTGGTGGAGCCGGCAGAGATCCATTCCCACTTGAAGTACATTTTGTCTGACTCGACACCGGCGCCCTCCTTGCCTCTGGGCATCTTGACCAGTGAGAACAGGGATGTCTGGGCGGGGCTAAGGGAGAAGCTGGTAGCTACTGGAAACGCAGAGGCGTTGGGGCTAGTCGACAGCGCCCTTTTCTGTCTCTGTCTGGATGAAGAGAGCATGCGGGACCACATTCACATATCTCACAACATGCTGCACGGCGACGGCTGCAACCGCTGGTATGACAAGTCCTTCAGCATCATCACAGCCAAGGACGGTCAGACAGCAATTAACTTCGAGCACTCTTGGGGCGACGGAGTAGCCGTTCTCCGCTTTCAGAACGAGGTGTTCAAAGACACGACAGAGAAGCCGCTGGTGCACCCAGGCTCTGCCCCGGCGGCCGTGGACTCAGCCTCCGCTGTCCGCAGATTGCAGTTCCACTTGGACGCAGAGCTGGAGAGCAGCATCAAGAAAGCCAAAGAGAACTTTGACTCGGCCGTATCGAAGCTTACCATTGCCGCCATCGAGTTCAAGAAAGGCGGGAAGGAGCAGCTGAAGAAGAGCAAGCTGAGTCCAGACGCCATAGCCCAGCTGTCTTTTCAGATGGCCTTCCTGAGGCAGTACAGCCAGACGGTGGCCACATACGAGTCCTGCAGCACTGCAGCATTTAAGCATGGCCGCACAGAGACCATCCGCCCGGCCACCATCCACACCAAACTCTGCTCACACGCCTTTGTTCGTGAGCCCAGCAAGCACAGCGTGGAGGAGCTGCAGGCGATGCTCAACGAATGCTCCAAATACCACGGCCAGCTCACCAAGGAGGCAGCTATGGGTGTGTAAACTTTATATATATATATATACACACATTGATATTGGACAAAGACCATTGTTTCATATCAGTATCAGTTCAATAAGTAAAACTAGGCCGATATTGTGGTTTATGTTTGGTTTGTATAGGGGGAGGGGGCGGGGCTTGTGGTGTTAGGATTGGGAGATATTTAACTGAAGCAATGTCAGCGGTGTGGTTGGTTTTTTTCACCGTTCCAAAAGGGTAGATAAATATCTATGACACTGGTTATCAACCATAACAGCAAAGATGATATTGGATATTGATATTGGGCCAAGTTTTTATATCAACATTATCAATAAAACCACTACATTTTATTTCTGAAACACTTTAAAAGCAGCAATCGTGATAAAGAGCAGTCCGAATAAACATACAATTAGAAAGACATAAAATGTTCATTTAAAAAAACAACCCACTAGCTACTCTATATCATTATATACCGGTAATATTACTGAAATAATTAAAACTCTTAACTCGGGTTAACCTGTAAGCCAAATTGATTTCAGATCAATCAACTTAACTGTAGTGGGTTTGACCCCACCTTCTAAGTTTATCAAAATTAAAATGCAGCTAAATAAACACTTTCCAGGTAAGATAACTCTGCTTTTGCTATGTATTTGACCACATATTTAATTAGGTATATATTATTAATTAAGCATTTTACTGCATTGTAGCACTCCATATATCCAAAACCTGGTCTTCCTGGAAATGACTGATTTCATGTCTTTGAGTTTCCTGAAAAGTGCCATGCAAGTGAAATGTCTCTAATAAAGCTCTGCTGTCAATACACTGCATTCAAATTAAGGGTCATAATGTGGTTATTGACCCAAATTTTCTTAATTTTGGGAGATTAGCCATTGGCTGATACTTTCTTGTGAAATCAGTCTTATCTACCTCACAAAGGTCAGTCATAAAAAGAGACCGGCGTCTCTTTTTACGACTGACAGCTCTACTGGGA
The DNA here is from genome assembly GCA_903067075.1 of Micropoecilia bifurca. NCBI lineage: Eukaryota > Metazoa > Chordata > Actinopteri > Cyprinodontiformes > Poeciliidae > Micropoecilia > Micropoecilia bifurca. Next base: position 3,953 of record CAEGAF010192574.1, on the reverse strand, counting down.
GAGAGGGAAGAAAAAAATTAAAAATGTGACAAATCAAGGAACTAATTTTTCTTGTTTAGTTAATGTAATAGCTTGGACAGTGATCTAAATATTTCATTTATATTTGAGAACCTGATGTGCAGCTAAAACAAGTTTATATTGTCATTGGTTTTGTTAAATGTTTTTCAATAAAATAAGTCGGGAACAATGAAGTTTTACTACGATGTTATTACAAGTGATAGTTAGACCGTTAATCTAAATGTGTAACGTCTTATTCCATGTGGCTACCTTAAATTATTAATAATCACAGCAATGTCACTTTTTTTCTTCTTCTGTCTGAACAGGTCAAGGGTTTGACCGCCACCTGTTTGCTATGCGTTACCTTGCCAACTCTAAGGGTCGATCTCTGCCCAGCCTGTACACGGACCCAGCCTACGGCGCCATTAACCACAACATCCTTTCCACCAGCACACTGACCAGCCCCGCCGTCAGCCTCGGGGGCTTTGCTCCGGTGGTGCCCGACGGGTTCGGTGTCGGTTACGGTGTCCACGACAACTGGATCGGCTGCAACGTGTCCGCCTATCCTGCTCGCAACGTCCATGAGTTTCTGCAGTGTGTCCACAAGTCTTTGGAGGACATCTTCAGTGTTGTAGAAGGGAAACCTTTGAGTTGAAAGATGACAGCATGCCTGATCACCACTAATAACTTTTTGTCTTTTATCATAGCTAATTCCATCTGTTAATGTTCAAGAAAAAATTTACTTTCATTACCGGGATTTTTAGGAGGCAAATGAAGAATTAAAATTGAAACTGCTGACATGTTAGGAAGGAACTACAGAGCAACAGGCAGCTGCAGAGACGTCCTCTGGAAGAAGCTGTGCCTTACTGAAATGTGAACAGAAAATATAACTAATTTTTACTGTAATTCATATGATTTAACTGTTTTTGTTTGTTATGCAGCTTTATTGTGGTTGTCTTTTGGAATAAAATTTAAATATCTTGGATTTCATCTAATTAATTCAGTTCCACAATTTTCTGGACTTAAATTTCAAGATTTTTTTTAAAATTCTGTTTGAATAAAACAGATTAAAAATGTACTCAACTAAATGGTTTCTGAAGTAAATGGTTTCTAAAAACTTGCGAAACTAGTGAATCTTAATCTTTTTCCCCCCCTCAGGACTTAAATATTTCAGCTGTGTTTTAATATCCGTCACCTCTTGTCTTGTAAATGATTACATTTGGTCTTCCTGTACAAAATGCAGATATAAACTATATTTAAAAAGGACAGAGTACAACTCAAACATGTCTCCATTTGAAGCACTGTACCAGATTATAACTTAAGAAAATTCACATCTGCTGTCACTTGACAGATTAGCAACATCAATATACAATATAATTGAGAAAATCCAACTCTACACATTACTTTTTAGTAAATGTTCAGTTTGTGAAACCCTGCATTTATTTTATTCAGGAATAAAACTAGGGAAAAAAATACAAGCTTTAGTTCAAACTTTAGCATTTTATCCAGACTCCAGTTCTAAATTCAATTCAATATTTCTCAAACATTTTGTAGGAACCATGATTTATTATAATTTAAACCAGTCAAATCACCAGTAGTAGCATTTCTGATAATCAGATGCTCAGTGCAAATCTTTGGCATCTGACGAATCAAAAGGACACCATTTCCATTTTCATTGTTTATTCAAAATAAAAACTTCCACCAAAAGCAAATGTACAAAAGCGGTCGTTCAACAAAAACATCAGCTAACCTAACTAAAATCTTCCAACTGGACATTCTAGATGGGCTTGATCTTGAAGTGGAGCCCAATCAGACTGAAGACGAGACATTTCAGATCCTGGACCAGGTAGTAAAACACACGGAGTCCTTCAGGATCCCTGAAATGAAGCAGAACAGTTCCAGTTCAGCCCCTTCTGACCGTAACACGTGTACAGTAACATATGTACAGTAACGCATGTGTACACTGTTTTCAAATGGAACTCACTTTGACTGGTTGACATCAATCAAAGAGCCAATTTTGGAAGTTGTGAATGAAATGTGCTCATCTCCAATGACGATCTCCAACTCCTGAAAACAAACACAAATCGCAGGTTAAAGACTCGTCTAGATATCATACATGCAATTCTGACCAGTTTTATTTAAAAAAATTATAAAGGAACTATTACAATAAAAAAAACTTAAATTACTTAATTAATTTTAAACATCTATCAAAGAGTAAGAATGAAAAAAGCAAGTAATGCAAAAAAATTTACATTTTCAAACTTTTCATATGATCCATTTAAAATTAAAAATAAGAATCTGACCACCCAAAGCTGTACCTATAAAATTTTGACATTTTTTGAAATGTTTAATCTAAAACTATAAACACTGAAAAGCTACAATCCATATTCAGATGCAGAAGAAGAAGCGCATACAAGATCACACTATAACCTGAGTGAGATCCCCTAAGTCAGATCTCACTCAGTTAAGCTTTTATTTAATAATTAAAAAAGTATATTAAATAAAAAAACTTTTGGTCTCATGTGGATCAAAGTGAGGAGGATCACATCCTTACTAACCTGTCTTCCAACCCTGTCAGGAGGCGGCCACAGTGCATCATCTTCCTTGGTGATTTCACTGTCATCAATGATGCGTTTCAGCTCCTCCATCACACTTTTGTGTACATATGCCTGGTTGGTGGAGAGGAGAAATAGGTTAATGTATCGTAATTGTGTAAATCACTCAAATATGAATCTGATCTAATTTCATGTACATTTCATATCTGCCTAATCATATCACTTCATGGATGGAAAACAAAAACACTTCATCAATAAAAAATATGGCCAATTATTTGGTCATAAATTTTTGTTCCAAAAGGAGCACAACACCACAGAGAATACGAGACGTTATTCGCTCTAGAGGCAATCTTACGTTGAAAATAATCAGCAGAAAGTGACCGTAAATTACCTCTTTCCTGATCATGACGTCATTCTTGTAGTTGCTGTTGTTTGCGTACCTCAGCTTACCTTTAAGAAAAGATTTCCATTAAAATAACATAAAAATGAATGAGCTACACATGAGGAGCCACGAAACTAAACGCCACATGGCTTATACGCTCTAAAATCAAAATAGTTCATTATTACTGATTTCATTTTAAATTTGCACAGAGTCAGTCCAACACCCTAAATGCTTATTAGTAGGGTTTGTGGTCACATGTTGATCTACAGAATCAAATCTTGCACTCTCGGCTTTCTGTGGATCCGCTGCGGCCTGCTCAGACCCTGCTGCTAACAATGTTAGCTTTACCGGAGGAAACTATAGCCCTCAGTTTTACCGCCAAACAACACTCACCGTCAGGTCTGAATTCAAATTCCAGGAACTCGTGTCCAAACTTCCCCTTGTGTCCCACATAATACCTCAAATAAAAGTCACTTGTTGACATATTTAAACCGTAAATTATGCTATTTATGGTAAAGATCCAGGAACAAAACTAGCTAGCAAGTGTAGCTCGCACCCGCAAGACAACGAAGACATGCGCAGTATAGACATTTCTAAGGTTCATTTTCTCCTGAGTTTTGTCTTGAAGGTGATTCCCAACGTGTAATCTTAGCAAGGTTGTACTTAAATTAACTATATATATAGTTTAAAAGAAGTTTCCAAAGACGTGATATCAAATGTCCCAAATTGTTAAAAGACACAGTAGTCTTACTGTATTTAAACTTTTGACTTTGACGAAAGTTTAAAAAAATGCCTTAAAAAATCTCTATTATTTTTGGCATTTGGAATTATTTGAAAAAAGTATTGTTAATAATAATTGACCTAAACCCGGATAGGTGAATTCTAAATTCACATCAGAAAGTATGAAATAAAGATAGATAGATATGCTTATTATTATTATTATTATTATTATTAAGACACATCTATCTATCTATCTATCTATCTATCTATCTATCTATCTATCTATCTATCTATCTATC
>CAEGAF010192567.1:0-21628 GCA_903067075.1 Micropoecilia bifurca | reverse complement strand
TTTTGTGCATGCGTGCACATCTAATAATGGGTTTTTGCTGAACTGGCGTAGTGCCTAAGGTTAACGTGGTAACTATGGTTCCTAAAAACAACCCTACTTAACGTAAATGACATTTAACTGGTGTCACAAGCTGCCAAAATACAGTATCTGATTATATTTGTCGAGTTTACGCCAAACGACCTATGTCATCTGATACAGGTTTACCCGCCAACAAACTTATGAGACACCATAAGCTACTTGTCATTGTCTGAGTGTTGTTGTAGGTGTGGTTCTTCATGGCAACAGTAATGTACTGCACTGACAGATTGGTGTGCGCCTGTGATGGTTGCTCATTGTAGGAAGGCCGGAGGTCTTTGTTTTGCGCGTGGTGATCTATGGAAGATGTCCTGTGTGGGGCGTCTGTGGAGACCCTTGATAGGGTTGGGATGGCGACACCCACGCTCCGGCACTGGGAGGCCGACTGGGCTCTCCGCTGCCTGACTGGTCCAGCTCGGCGCTGTCGCAGTCAGAATCGTCACACAAGGCCCGGTTCTGAAGAAAGAAATGAAGGAAAAACACTGTCACATGCAGGATATACGTGTAAAATGATATTCAGCTATTTGAGTTATTTTTTACAGTGGTGTGTACACTTTTTGGCTTGAAAACAATTTTTCTAATTCAAATGATCAAATTCAAATTATATGCTATTTTCTCGGGATTACACATAATCCCAGTTTATATGGATTCATTTAGTAAATTTGTTGTTGGGAGGGAACAACCCTTCCATGCATGAATTATGATCCTTTGTGTCAGGATTTTTTTTTCAAAATGTTTTTTTGATTTTCTTAAGGCATAAAAATGTTTTGTAAAAAAACATTTTTTGTATATAATTTATTTTTTATTATTTTTTAGTTGATAAATTGTAATTTTCTCCAAAGTTATTTGAAAACTACATCAGTAGTATTGTTCTTTAGGGGTTAGCTGATGTCACAATATTTCTTTTACCTGCCAGAGCCGTCTACAGTAGAAGAAGGGACCTGGACGGTTTGTTGTCTGTCAGCCATATTGGATTTAACAAAAATAATTTCTTGCACCTGCAACTGATGGCCAGTAGTTGAAAGTGTATTGTATGATGCATTAGTGTCCACTTCAGTGGTCTGTGTGCATTTATAACATAAAAATCCACAAGAAGCACAAAAAATGGCTTTTAGACAGATGTCCACTGTAGTAACCACTATGCATGAAAGAGTTAAGTGAACAACTTTATAATTTTTCTGTAAAATACTCTGTGTAATAAGTGGAAACAAGTTTGATCTGAACGCAACCTGAAGCAAAATAGTATCACCTCATGCTGAATCACTGACTTCTGAATCAAGATTTTAAAGGTAACAGTGTCACAATGACTCATCCACTATGTTAAAATATTCTCCGAGAGTAATTGCAAAAAAATCTCTAGCTTGGTGGAGTAGATATTGCTGTTTGTATGCTGAAAATAATAATAATAATAATAATAATAATAATAATAAAAACTCAATTATGTACATACGTTAAAAAAAGAACTAGCAATTAGAGCAAATCAAGTAAACAGTCACTAATTTTATCTTAATATAATCCCAGTTAAATCTACATAAAAATTTCTTTGAAAATTAATCAAGTCAAATCATTGCTGTTCTCTTCTGCCAAAATATACATCACAATGCAGTAATTTAAATTATAAGTACCGCTGTTTTCAAGTACATCTGTGCTACAGTAAAGTTTTCAGGTTAAGTTATTTCGACATTAGAATCAGACTAAGCACTAGCGGAACAAGTCAGCGTCGGGCCGGGGGCTGGGCCCATTACCTGGCCCCTTACCTGCATCAGCTGCTGGAAGCTGTTGAGTGGGATGGGGGGCTGGGGGGTATTCCATTGGGTAAGGTGACTTTAACATTAAATACACCTTTCTCAACAGGCGAGGGCGCACTTTCTCCGACATTTAAGACATTTAAGCAACTTGAAACCATTCCTCCCTCCCTGGCACCTCCAGACCCGGGCCCCCATCCGGCCCGGTTCGGGGGGGCAGCCGTCCCCCCAGCTCTCCCTATAGCTCCGCCCCTGAGATTAAGTCAACTTAATGTACAAAAGAAACAGTCGTACACATTGCTGCATTATGACCAGCTCAGGAGTTTTATTTGGTCCAATAAATCATATTCTTCCTCCTAAGCCAACCCAGTGTAGCTCTGTTCATAGGTTCATGAATGGAGACAGGAGTTTTGATTTGGCATTCTTTCTTATAATGGGACTGTTTTATAACTTAATCTTGTTTTAAGCTTCTCTAAATCCTTCACCATAACCTGTCTGTTCACTAATGTTCTCTAAAAATCTTGTATACCTCCTCAGAAAAGATGGATTTAAAATATCTGCTATTTTTTAGTTTTGGCAGTTGGTTGCACCGGATTTTTTTGTGAAGAACACACACACACACACACACACACACACACACACACACACACACACACACACACACATATATATATATATATATATATATATAATTTACTCCTTTCAAAGTCTATATGTAAATTATTTGTGACGTTTTTGGTTGGTCTGTTGTATAAAACTTTAAAAAGTTTTTGGGTTGTTTTGCTGTAACACAAAGTAACAGGTGCCAATGAGATTCTTACATCTAATTTTAGCAACAAATAGTTTTTATGTTTGTGTTTTTTGAGTTAGTCGTGTTGCTCTTTTCTCTTTTCTGAAAGCACAACACTAACTGACACATGCAAACCTCTGTGGAGTTTCCTTTACCTCATTAGGATTCTGCCCGGTGTCCAGCTGAGCTTTGCTCTGGCCCGGAGCGCAATCCCTCTCCGACAGGCCGTCAGACGCCTGTGCAGGATCGGTGTTGTCTGCCGGGATCTCTGACCCCTGGGAGAGGAGGTCATCGCTGCGGTCATCCAACCTGTCGTCCGTGTTGGTGCTGACGACGTCGGGCGTGCCGCTGTGAGAGTGGTCAGTGGTGTGGCCCTCCTCGCCGTCTGACACCGAGAGGTTTTCTGAGCTGAAGGTGGAAACCGACTGGCACTTGGTGATGCTGGTCGGACGGCTAGAGAGACAAATATATAAAACAATTTTTAAAAATCCTAAGATTTAATAAATTCCTGTTTCTGAAAACCTAAAAATGTGACAGTCTGTCTAGAGAAACCAATGAAATTAGATAAATATTTATTTTATATTTAATAAAATGTAATATTCTATCCAAGTATATTGACTCAGTATTATTTAGTAGTGAGGCAGGTTCACTGTATTTATCGTAACAATCGAGAAAATCAAGTTGGTGATTAACATTCATCCTGCTGCTTCTGCCCCAAACTTACAAATGGTGACAGAAAGAGCTGTCAGTTACTGGTTGCTACGGTAACCACCGACTGCCGAACTTATGTAGCAATAAATGTCAGGGTTGACAAAACAAAACTAACTCAAAGAAAAAAATAAACTGGTTTCGACAAACTTCACATCTGTAATACTGATCAACTAAAACCTGCCTGTTCTGTGTTTAGAGATGTATCTATATGGATGCTTAGCTGCTTATGATATAGCAAATTGACGTTTGAGACAAAAGGTAGATTATAAAATACTATTTTTTCTTCCACTTACTAGTTTTCCCTCAAAACCTTTGCTTATATCAACATGAAACATGGTAATGTTAAACTGTAATTTGAGGGTGTCAAACTCGCTTTCATTTTGGGTCACATAAAGATCCTGAATGTCCTCAAAGGGCTGTGTGTGGTAAGATGTATTGATAAAACCTATAAACAAACTAATATTACTAAATTGTTGTCTCTGGATAAAATGAGTACTTCCCTAAAAAAATTAATGTTGAACATCCTTTCGCACTTATGTAATTTAGCCGTATACGGATAAAAGCTTTTTTGATTTTAACGATAAAATAATATCCAGGCACACAACTATTTCTTTTATTGTGACCCTCCGGAGTCTAGAAGGCCACATAAGAATCTACGGCAGGTCAGATTTGGCCCACGGGCCTTAGGTTTGACACGTGCTGCAAATGGATGAAATAAACAAACGAATAAATTAAAACCTGGGAAAATTATTCTTATTCCTATTAATAAATCTGTGACTTGTCAGAGACGGAGTGTGGCTTGAGGGAATTTTCCAGTGACGAAGGACAGCTAGTTACTCACCGTCTCCGTGGCAACTCAACCTCACTGTCAACTTCACCCTCCTCCTCTTCGGATGACACTCCACGCCTCTGTAGGAAAAAAAACAGAAAATGTACAAATCAGAAAACACTCAGAAGATATTCGGTGCCGTTTGTAAAGTGACACAGTAAAAAATGAACAGCAATGATTTGGTTTAATTATAGAGAACTAACTAAATATTTATCTTCCAATTTTATTTCCAAATTAAACATTTCATTTTCAAACTAAATATTTAAGTTGCTAGCTAAATATTTACCTAGTAACTAGCATCTCCTAATTGTGTATTTATTTAATAACTAAATATTCAGTTTGCAAACTAAATATTGAGCTCTAAATTAAATATTGGAACGCTGACATTTATGAATGTATAAATAATATGATGAAAACATGAGTTGGAAATTTGAACACCAAATTTTTTGTAATGAAATTATTAGGCCTGTGACAATAACAAATATTTCTGGATGATAAACTGTCCCAGAAATTATTGCGATAATATTGTTGTTTTGAGATCATTTTCCTTGCATTAGTAATAATGCATTAGTAATAATGCAAGGACACATTCTCAAAGGTCAATGAGTGTTAAATTATAATGAATATTTAATGAATATTTGGAACTGGAATAGATTGTAAATATCCAAAATAAATACACAAAACAAGACATAACAAATAAAATGAATTATGAAGTCAAAATAGTCTGTCAAAGGAATGACTGAAGTCTTTTTTTTCATCCAACTTTTGGTAGAAAGGGAAAAATGATAAAACATGCAAATCTTATCTTAATCTATGAAGGGATTAATTTATTTTTTGTGTATTGTGACTGGCCTAGAAATGATTGCTGTTTATTTTCACTTTACACACAGTGTCCCATATGAGGCCTGCTGAGGAACCTGAACATTTAGTCAAACCTCTACCTGCTTGCGTGTGATAGCTGCCCTGTACAAAATGGCTGAGGGTGTGAGGTGCTGAGTCCCGATCCCCCCGGAAGCCCCCCGAGGTATCCTCACGGCGCTGGCTCCTTCATCCTTGTCGTCGCCGTCATGAGGAAGACGAGGAGATCCCAGCGATCCTCTTCCAGCTGCCCCTCTCCCACACGGCGAATCTGGGCTGCTGGAGAACGGGAACGACGCGGCGTCCTCGCTGGGAGTGTCGCTGCGTGGAGGCGTTTCTGTGAGGTCATCCAGGCCCCCGACCCCGCCCTCCGACCCCCCTAACCCGGCCGAGGCGCTGAGGCTGCCCCCTCTCTCCAGTCCGCTGGCCGAGGGCTCCCTTTTCCTCTGGCCCTCCGCCTCCAGCGTGGTGCAGATGAGGTCCGGGCTGGAGGAGGACAGCTGCCTCTGCTGCTGCTCGTGGCTGAGACCCCGCAGGGCCGCCGCCGGCTCCAGGAGCTGCTTGGAGTTGTTGGTGGTGGCGGCGGCGTTGTTAACCTGCGCTGACGTCTCCCTGCTGGACTGGTTTGCTTTGAGACCGGCGAGGTCACCGCTGCTGCCCTTACCGGGCTTGCGATGGCGGGTTTTTACTCTCCGACACCGGCTGGGAGAAGTGGAGCTCCTGTTGGGGCAGGCGGGGATCGTGACTTGCATCACAGAGGAATCCATTTTGGGAAGGATTACCTCAGACTTCAGGATGTCTGGCCTAAAAAGAGGAAAGAGAATCATCAGCAGTTTCCCTCTTTCAGCCACATGAATATTTATTTACTTTAAAATAGGACTTGAAAAGTATCATGATATCAGCATTTTTTTTATCAGTCAGTATCGATTATTATTGATTAGTTTTGTGTTTAAATAAGCAAAATATTGACAATCTAGTGACGTACCCATTCCTGATTTATAACCTGGCGTATTAGGGCTATTTTAGATACTAAAAAGGATTACGGTACATTTCTGGCAAAAACAAGGAAATTTTAGGGGTTGAAAAGTCAAATATTACCTAAAAAAAACTCAGAAGTTTTTAGATGAATCTCATAAATTTTCTTGAAAAAAAAATTGAGTTTGAAAAGTCAAAAATTTGCTAGAAAAAACAAGGAAATTTTGAGATTAATACCAGAAATGTTTAGAAAAAACAAAAAAATTTTGTTTGAAAAATCAAAAATTTGCTAGAATAAAACTGAGAAATTTTGAGATTAATACCAGAAGTTTTCTAACAAAAGTCAAAAAACTTGCTTGAAGAAACTCCTTTGAGTCATCACATCGTTCTTGGCTCTGCCTACATCCCCCAGAATGCTGTGCGGTTCTGGATCTGAATCTGAATTACTGAAACTTTTATCAGTCATATCTTCTATTGATAACGATCATGTGTCCATTATGATATATATTGTTATTGACTTATTGTCCAGCCCTATTTCAGAACCACTTTGTTATTAAATTTAGAAACGTTGTACCTCTTCCCAGAGGGCAGTTTCTGTGGGACGTTTCTTTTTTTGATGAGCTTGTCCATGGAGTTGGAAGAGCTGCTCTGTCGTGAGCTGTGGTGCTTGAACAAACCCGGATACTTTTTATCCAAAGACTGCTCTCTCCTGAAAGGAAATGATCAATTCAAACCAAAATACCTGACCCATATTATTTCTTAATATCACTGGTATTTAAACATGCTTCAATAAATGTATTTGTACCTCTGCAATTCTTTCTCTTTAAGCTCGAGCTGCAGCATCACAGCACTGAGCTCCATGTAAAGGTTATTGGCCCTCTCTAGTTTCCTCTCATAGTGTTCACGAATGTCCAAAGCATGCCTGAAAAAAAGGAAGTGGTTCTTGTCATTGTGAATCTACATGAGAGAATCCAGACCCTCTTCAACAGACGTGCACTCAAGGCACTTATACCATCTACAGGGACAGACAAAGGAAGGGCATCAAAAAGTGGCGAACGGAGGAAAATGGCTTCATGCAAAAAATATCCACTTCCTTGATTTTTTTTTTTACAACTTGTCAAGTTACAATCCTATTTTATTATTTTGCAAATAGAAATCTGAAAAGAGTAACATGTTTTTCTAGACTATTTTTTTCAATAAAACACATTAAATGAATACTTACATTAGGTAATGTAATACAAACTGTATTTTGGAACAGCACTTTCATTATTAATTTGTGTTGACTGTAAAGTCACTACCTCCAAAAGGCTGAGTGACCTCAGCAGATAGAAAATAATATTAGAACAAAGCTTACAAGAAAAGCTCTTCTTCACAACTTTGTTCCCTAATATTGTCTAACAAACATCTGAAACTTTCACAAAACAGCTGGAATGATACTGAGATTAAACTGCACCCAGGTGGAAGCTATTTATTATGTGAGTGACTTGCTCAGATGTCTGATTGCTCTTGATTTTATACCTCAAAGGTACAATAAGAAAGAGGGATGTATATACAAATGCATAGTTCACTTGTTTGATTGTCTAAAAATGGAAATAAAGACATATTTCCATTTTCTTTTCACTTTAGGGCTGAAGGAATTAATTGGATTAATTGTGATGAATCAATTATTGAAATAATTATCAACAAATTTAGTAATGAATCATTAACTGGAGTATGTAGACTAAAAAAGGTTATTTGCTGAAAAAAAATAACATACTCAGAGCAATTAAGCTGGAACTAATCAAATATTACACATTTTGGAGTTAAGGTAAAAATAAAAAAACTTTGTCTGTAAAAATGTTCTACCCAAAACTCCTTTAGTTTTTTTCCTGATTCAAATTCTGTAAAAACTAATCAAATAAAATCTCCTATTAAACACCTTCTGGGTTACTAATCAGTTAATCCAAAAAATAATTAAGAGATTAGCTCTACTCTGCATTGAGGTTTAGTCAAGCAGAAAGGACTGAGCTGTTGAGGTTTGATGCATTTTAGCTGCAGATGGAAAGGAATGCTTTGTTATTGCATTTTAGGCAATAAAGTGAATATTTTCTTATTTAATAAAGGAATTTATTGGAACTTTGAATTAGTTCTAACACTTCATAAAAAGGTTTTAGTGGTTAAATTATTTCTTTTTTATCTGATTAATCGTCAGAATGATCGAATTACTAAAATAATAATTCGTTGCAGGTCCACTTTGTAACTGTTGCGAAGAACATAAGGTAGCGGTTGATGCTGTAACTGTTCTTTTTTTTTGCCGAGTGCTTTACGCAGACATGCCGGTTAAACTGTAAATAACGTAAAAAAAAAAAAAATAATAAAAAAAAAAAACGTCAGTATTTACTATTGTGATATTCAAAAGGACTCAAATTTAAACATAGCTTTACAGCATTAATATATAACTCACCACATTGAACAACACTCATGAACATTGGTAAGATTGGCAAGATGTGAATTTATAGCAGGTTCGGCTTGTTAGTGTAGTTGCTAGGCAACCTAGGTACACTACTGCCGTTCGTTTTCTTCTTCTACACATTAATGAGCCACGTACCAATACAAAGCCACTATAGAGCCCCCTAGTGGAACGGGAGGAGTGAATCAATCCAGCAGTAACCTTGCACTACCTTCAGGTTGTCTATTATGTAAGTCTGAAGTTTGCAGGCGTAACGTAACAAAGGGTGCAAAGGTTCACAGGATTGTGCATTTACGTATATATTTTAGCAGAGTGTGAGCTCTGAAGATAAAATCTATGAATATACACGAGACAAACAAACCTGAGCTCCTCCCTGCGGCGGTTAATCAGTTCCTCGTCGAGCCGATGAAGACAAGTGCCCTCGGATTTAATCTTCTCAAAGTGCTGTTTCACCTCCTCTCTCCATTCAGCCTGATGAGAGCACATTTCTGTTCACCAACTCTGCACTGCGCACACTGCCTCTCTTGTGTGGCATTTCATTTAACTGATTACTTTGTGAGCCTGAGTGTGTGTGTGCGTGTGTGTCTCCTTGTGTACATCAATATGCAGTGGTATGTACAAATTATCGAGTATTTTGCAGTCAACCAAAACAATAAACTGTTCAATTGAAGCATTTAAAAACCCAAAATTGATACTTCATACATCCTTATAATCAGTCTATGTAAGCTTTTGCATGGAGAAGTACATGAATGCACTCTAAAATCAATAAAAAGCAGATAACAAAAATGAAAGGAGTCATACCTGAGACTTAAAGTACGTTTCCTGTGGGGTGGAGAGAACATCAGCTGAGGCTATATCCAGATGAAGGAGGATCTGTCGGAAAGAGGGCCTATTTCTGGGCTTACAGTTCCTGCATACCCAAAACAGGAAACACAGCTGTGTACACGGCCCATGCACAGTAAAATCAATAAAGTCCTCAAAACTGCACACTAACACCTCCCTGTGCAGACACTCTCAGAGCCTGGCTCCACAGCCCTCATCATTAAAATCATCTGCTCTGCTATTCATATCCAGGCTGTGCTCACCAGCACTGTCTGAGGAGGATCTTGAAGCCGTCAGGGCAGCTCTCAGGGACAGGCAGCTGCAGGCTGTTGTTTCCCACGCCCCAGATGATGGCAGAAGAGTCGACATCTTTGTAGGGAATCTCCCCAGTTAGCATCTCCCACAGCACCACCCCGAAGGACCTTAAAGTTGAACCGAGATGTAAGTGTTTTTACAGAAAGCACAAGACAGTTCAGGTAGTGAGAGTTAAAAACAAATCAAGCTTGTCTGCCTTATCCCTGTGAACCTGGTGTCATCTATGCAAATACTCAGCTCCATCAGTAACCAACCAATCAATGTTCATGTACATGCTGCTCGCACCCTCCGTCTTGCTCTCTGCTATGCTACAGCAGAGGCTGCCACGGCTGCTCAGGCTAGGCAGAGGAAAGGCTCTAGGCCCTCAACCTCTCACAGCTAGCTTAGCCAGGTTGGTGGAATCAACTACATAACTCCCTCTGTGGTCACCTAGCAACTCACTTATTCCTTAGTTACCTAGCAACAAAGTGTTGAATAGCATGCCAGCAGAACTTTCAATTTTTGCCACCGTGCATCATAACTGCTTAAAAATGAGAAACAAACACAGAAACAACAACAACATTGTGGAATGAAAACTGTGGATAAATCAGAAAAGGTCTCTCCATCAGTTGGGTAGTATTTCAGATATTTAAAACAAAAAAACTAATCATTATTTATGTCAACAATTATCAATACCGACTGATACTACAGCGAAATTAAGGCATATTGCCTAGCCACAGCAATAACTTTTACAAAAATATGCTTTTGACATATTTGTTAAAATTAGCATTATGTCATTCATATGATACCGATCATTTGTGAAAAGTGTGAGCTTCTTCACCTCCTCCCAGGGCTACTATTGCCCTCTGAAGAAATGTCAAAAACAACCAATCAGAGCCAGGATGAGGGTCTTAGCGATGTCAGAAAGCTACATGCTGCTCAATGTTTCTCTGCTAATGGTAGAGAAACAACAGGAAAATTGTTTATATGGCATCTTCTGTTGCCATGCTAACTACATTCCCCATGATGCTGTGCGGTTCTGGATGAGAGTTCAGTAAATATTCTATATGTTGAATGTCAGACATATTGTCCATTGATATTGATTATGTTTCAGGATATTGCCATTGATTTGTTGTCCAGCCCTAACTACAGCGTTACACTGCTGCAGTAAATAATAACAATAAAAAAGAGCAAGTAAAATGTTCACTATTCGTACCAAATATCCACTTTTTCTGACACTGGCTCGTTCCGAATGACTTCAGGAGCCATCCAGGCCACAGTGCCGGCAAATGACATCTTGGTGCTCTTGTCACTGAGCTCCTTCGAGGTGCCGAAGTCAGAAATCTTCACCATGTCGTCATGTGTGATCAGCATGCTGAGAACGACATGAAAACAATCAGCTGTGAGACGTTCTCCCAAAAAGACATTTTCTTCAGGCTGATGGATCCCAGTCTTACTTCGGAGATTTGAGGTCTCTGTGTATGATTTTGTGGAGGTGTAGGTAGTTCATGCCGCCTGCGATGCCCATTGACCAGTCCACCAGGAGGGAGGGTGTGATTTTACGTCCCGCTCTCAGCACCTCATACAGCTGGCCTTGAGCGCAGTACTCCATCAGGATACAATAACACGGAGCCTGGGTGCACACACCTCTGGAAGGAAGAAGGTCATTCAGATAGTAAAGAAAAGGGAAGAACAATCAGGGGGAGATGACTGAAAGGTTGTCACAGCGACGGCTTCCTCACTTGAAAGTGATGATATTTGGGTGCTTGAGTTTGCGCAGGTGTTTGATCTCGGTCTCCTTTATGTCCCGCACTTTCTTTACAGCCACTTCTTCTCCGTGCAGCTTCCCGAGGAAGACGGCCCCCTGCGCCCCGCTGCCCACCCACTGCAGGTCAGAAATCTCCTCAAAAGGAACCTCCCAGGACTCTAAACACCAACCAGCCAAAACGCAGACTCAGAATTAAACATGTAACCGTGTCATGCTCTACGGAATATCAGTATTTTGTGGTGTTTTTGTGGTAATTACTAGTAGTTTGTAAGAAAAGAAGACATACAACGGGAGCTTTTTCAGATTTTGTCATTATACAACCTCAAATCTAATCACATTTTATTGGTGTTTCAAGTTATAGAGCAAAGCAAAGTTGCTACGACTTATGAGTTGAAGGTGTAACATTATTTTAAAAATAATGTGTCTTTAACCTCCTTTTTCTGTTATCCCTAAACAAATTGCAGTGCATAAATTGCAGATTATTTTAATTATATTAAATCTCAGTATAAATGCACCTTTTCTATCAGTAGTTTGTTAGAGAGCATTAGTAAACAAATAATTTCCTGAAGACCAATGAAAACACTAGATAAGTGATCCACAAATTTAAAACCAATGGCAAGCAGGAAACCACAGTGACTCTGGAAGAGATGCAGATAATCTGTTGATAGGACAAGGATTATTTATCCACTCAAAAATATGGGCTTTGTCAGAGAGTGGTTAAAATAAAGTCATTTTGAAAAGAAAAAACATAAAATGCTCCACTTACAAGAAGTTCCATGTAAATAATGTGGGGAAAGATCAGATAATACCTAAATTGAGGTTTCTGGTTTACATGCAAAACACTTAACTATATGAAATTAACACAGGAGATCGCACATAACACGCCATCCCCATGGTGACGCACGGTGTGATCATGATCATACTGCATCACATCAAACATACAGCAAGAGCTACAGGAAGTGGTTTATATCAAGACATATTCACGTGTCAGGATGACTTAGTCAGTGTCCAGATTGAAATTCAATTGAGAATTTGTGCTTTGCAAAGTACATTTGTACATTTGGCTCCTCCAGATTTGTACATCTGGTGGAGCGAAACCCTAAAAGGCTGCAGCTGTGACTGCAGTGAAAGGTGCTTATGTAAGATAATGGCTCAGGCTGGCTCCATATGTACAGCACCTCACTTTTTGGGGGAGTCTTTCTTTTCTTAGAAAATTGTGAAAACCGCGAGTCATCTTCCTTTCACTTTACAATAATGCACTTCCTGTCTGATACAATCCTAGTAAACTACAGTGAAGCAAAATGGAAGCAAATTACAAAATGTGAAAAGAAGTCTGAACCCTTTTGCCAGGAACTGATAGATAAGCTTGCCAGCATGTAGGAGGTGGAGAGTGTTAGCAAATACCAGGCCTGTGTTTGTATCTGCATGGCTCAGAAGGACAATCACCATCAACTTCAATGGTCAAACAAGAGGCTCATCAGCACTTTATCAAGCGAACCATTGCATTTGCATCCATAGATAAGAAAAACACAGAGGAAAGAAACCCAACAATCCACTCAGAGTTTAATCTGTCTGTCGTCTGTCAAACAGACATTGCTTAAATGGCTGTGAAGGCTTCGTCGCTAAAGACAGACAAGCCTGGGAGAGTAAAAGAGCCACACAAATCAATTCTTCATGATGTCCACTGAAGGGTTGAGATCTCTTGGGAGCAGCAGCTGCGGAGGATGATGATGCACAGGATGCCTCCCCCCCTCCCCCACCCGTTTCCATCTCCCCACCTGACTAGCTGTGACGTTCACTGAACTGGGCTGACGGTACTGAAAATGCAGACACGCTGCCAGATGGATGAGGTAACACTCAGTAAGCACCGAAAGTAATGAGTAATGTTAGTTTTCTAATAGAATAAATATAACAAAGTTCTGTTCTAATTATAGCTTCAGATTCAGTGGCTTGGATTTATCTTCTTCTACCACGTTTTGCTTTATCTCCACTACATTTCAGGGCTTCAGACGCAACAGCAGTGGTCAATTTTAAAAAAATATATCAAATACTTGAATGTATAAAACAGTGACTAGTCTTCTTGGTGCTTAATTTAATAGTGTGAGCTCCAGCTCAATGAAATGACAACTGCTAACAATCTTTATGTTCGTCTACAGAGGTGGAGATTTAAATTGCGTACTTTATTTATTCCGTCTACACATTACATGTTCAATTTCAGAGTGCAGAATAGTGCACACAAATACATCAAATTTGGACTTTACTGAGACATCTTTGAGGCCTAACAATGCAGGTAGGCTTAAAAAATCTCTAAGAGCTTTGAAAAGATATTTGCTAGAGATTTCTTCTGTTTTTACTTTAGGTCATAATTTAATATCTCATATTATCAAATAATACCAGACAAATATGACTTAATTAAGCCCTTTTCAAATCATGACTTAATTTATTAAAGAGGAAAATAAGTCAGTATAGAGCTGAAAGGACTTAATGAATCAGTTTCTGATAACCATCAGGGTGTCGTTTACGTCGCTGGCGAGGAACTTTGGCCTCCGCTTCAAAACTTCAAAAAGTTGCTGTTTGACTTAGCTCTATTGATAGTTTTTATGCAAGAATGGCTGTTTAAAGTCCAGACTTTGAGAAGGCCATACGTTTTTGAGCCAAAGGGCAGTGGACTTGCTTTAGATTATCGTACTGTTGCAGAATCTAGAATTATAAAGTCACAAACTGATGGACAGACTTTGTGATTTACAGCTAAAGAGTAAAATCCATTGTTTCATAGCGAGTTGTCCAGGTCCTGGAACAGTACAGCAGCCCCAGAACATCACACTGCCACTGCTATGTTTGACTGTCAGTATAATGATCTTTGTCTGAAATGCTTTGTTTGGAAACAATTTCCACTTTTTCTAATTCAGCCAGCTCAATCAAGAGGATTTGTTGTCAATGTAACCAGTTTGGATCTTTCCTGTGGACGATATTTTTTCCCCCTTTCTTTCTAGATGTTATCATGAACTCTGGCCTTGACTGAAAAAAACACCTGCAGTGTTTTAGATGTTGTCTGGGTTCTTTCTGATCTCCTGGATGAGTCATTCATGAGTTATTTTAGTAGGTTGGCCACACCTGGGAAGGTTCACAGCCGGTCCATATTTTCTCCATGTGTGGATAAAGACTCTCTCTGTGGTTCACTGAAGAGCCAAAGCCTTAGAAATGACTTTGTGCACCTATTTTGGCTGATAGATATCAGTTTGTTGTTGAATTATTTAAGGTGGAGCTGCTTGATTGTGACAGATTTGTCCTATTTTAAGGATTTCTTATACTTTTAGATCTGCCAGCAATCAGGTTTGTGTATAGAGAGCAAAATTGAATTGAAGAATTTGAACAATCGCAGTTAATTCATGAAAACAGAAAAATTTTTTGATTGTTTGTAGGATCTCAACATGAATTAGGCTTGAACAGAAACTTTTCTTTTGCTAATTTGAAATGTCATTAAACTCTAAAGTAATCCAGAATCAGTCAGTGCTTTAGGTATTGGCTAATGTGTTTAACCTTGACATAGATTTTATTAAATTGAATGATTATGTATTCATAAAAGAATGTGAAACCAGCACCAGTCATGGAAGCATTTTGTCTAGATGCATATTTTTCCAACATGTTTGATTCTCCCTCGCCGTAGACCACTTCCTGCTTTTGGCGCGGACTCCGGTCCTCTTAGCATTCACACATTCAAACTGTGCCAGAGTTCAACTCAGTCGATGTTTTTAGGCAGACCAGAGTTCGCTTTTTTGTTCTGCGTGTTCGTACACGGCTCATTCCAGACAAACAAAATGCCTGCGTTGATTATAGTGGATATCAAGGGAATTCACCCTTAGATTTCTTTGTTTTTGTTTGTTTTTACTTAGCTAAATAAATCTCATATGTATTAACAATACATTTTGTTTGATTGCCCTAATTTTCAGTGCCAAATGATTTATCTATTAGTCCTTCCACTTTGGTTGAAATGTAATAATTCTAGTGATGATGATAAATATGTCTACTCCTGAAAAATATACAGTATATATAAATTAGCTATGTCCAAAGGCAAGAAAATTATTCAGACTTCGAATTGATCTTTGGATAATGAGGCTGATTCTGACAGTTATTGGTACAGTTTGTTGTAGCTTCTTCATCCTGCAGCTGGATTTAATCCACAGCACAACAAAATAACGCCTAATAACAAACACAGAGGCCGACAGAGAACAAGCGAGTCGTACCTTCCTGGTTATGTTTGTGTTCAGTGGAGTAGGCTTTTCCAATCATGGTCCAGACTGGTTTCAGGCAGCCAAATAGTCCCTCCAAAAATCCTCCACTGCCTGACTGGAGCCTATTGTTCTCCGACTGGCTCCGGACCGCTCCGGCCTCCGGACTGTGTCCCGCCTCGGCCCCGCCGCTGCCGCCACACTGGCAGGCCTCATGTTCCTGGAGTTTTAGCACGCTGTTGTCGAAGTGGGCTGTGCATCCATCGCCGGGGCTCGGGCTGCTGCCGCCTGGCGCCCCGTGCACGGTGGGTTCAATGGACAGTACGTTACGAAGCACACACTGTGTGGGGGTCAGGTCCGTCTCGGGGGTGCAGGCAGGGGTGTCTCCATCGAGTCTCCGATAGGGGGGTTCTGAGATGGGGGTGCTGAAGCCTGACAGGGAAGGGGAAGGGGCACGGGGCTCATGGATACAGGTCCCACTCATCAGGGGTTTCCCCAACACTGCAGGTTAGGGAGGATGGAGGAGCAAGAGGTGAGAAAAAAGCCTAGAGAGGAAAAACAAATACATGAAAATGTGCTTTTTGGCTTATCTAGTTGATCTCTCCAGAAAATTGCTGATCAAGATCACAAAAATGTCTATCCACTAGATATATTCTTTTTACCCACTGACAAATAACACTGCTGGATAATGGAGTATGGATTTCCGCTGCAGGATTTCACGAAGAATATGTTTTTTTGTAAAATGTGTATTGAAAGAAAAACAGCTCCTTCTGCTTGGTGTGTATTTGTGTTACTGACATCACAAGAAGCACAAGATCTGAGCTTTTCAGCTGGCATGGTAAACATTTTGGCAGACAAACAACTTTTCACAGATTCTGAAACAGATTCGCCAGTATTTAAGTTCTGCTTCAGTTGCAAGAGGTTCAACCTTACATGTTAGTGGCAGAATTTGACACTGATGATGACTCCCAATTCCCATGATGAAGTCACAATAAAGTAAACTGTCTTCAAGACTAACTGGTACAAATCTATTGTTTAGCTTATCTGTTTGGTATTAATCCCTCAACATGGTCTCCATTTTTGACCAATAAACATATAAAAAATTACGCAGTATATGTTGAAATGTGGCCAAAACATGAAATATGATTAAATAGGAGACCAAAACCTCTACATCCAACGTATTTATTTAAGATAATCTCAGGACAGGTCCTATGGGCTAAATAAATCAGATTTTCAACATATTTTTCTTTGCTAATTTAAAGATGATTTGTTAACTTTAACTAGCAATAAAACAGACTTAAACTAACATCCAGTGTTTGAAATTAAGAATCTCTCATTTTCACTGAAGCATTTCTAAAGAAAATACTGCTTGGTCCTGAAAAGCACCTCAATTGACCAGATAAAGTTTGTTTTTTGTTAACAATCTGGAATTAAACGATGATTTCTGTTCTAGTCCTGTCGGATTCTCTCTGTAAACACTTACACATATTTCACCATTTCAAATTTTTTTCCCAACAAAGAAAACACAAATTACAAATCAAAAGAATGATCCATTGCTTTGCACCTTGTGACCTAATGTAGAAGCTTGTTTCTGGAAAGATAAATAAAGTTTTGACAAAATAAAAATGTAAAACTAACAAAGCAAAAAAATTCTGGGAATCCCATCAAGTTACACAAGTGAGAAACACATATAAAGTAACTTACAGAACAGTCCAGTGGCTTTACATTTTTGGAGCTGTCCGGTGCTGAATTGACTGCCTTTACACATATCTGTTGAAGCTGACACTAACTTTTCTTCCTGAAAATATTAAATTCTTGACCTGAGCACAACCAAATTCTGTCAGAATAAACTAAACATGTGGCCAAGTTTATGAATGAAGCACATTTGAATTGATAATATTTAGCAGTAAGATTTCAGAATGAGGAATTACACTAAAATGTGGGAAAACAACAAGAAAGCCTAAATGTTTGACTTATTTCTTTTTAGAATGATTTGTTTTAAATTGAATTACAAAAATGTAGCCAAACATATACAAAACATCAGTGAAATTATAATCTAAAAGTAACACACTTTATTTAAAGTGAGTTACTGAAATATTGAAGCATCCAGAGCTGAAAAAAACTGGCATCCTCACTACGAGTGTCTTGTAAAATTTTCACTGACTTTACTTCCCTAAATCATTCACCATAATAATAAAAAAAAGTATTCTCAACTATTTCACTTTTTCACATTTTGCCAGATTATAACCTCAATGTCTGTGTATTTTCTGAGATTTTTACAACAAAATTAAGTGTGTAATTGTGAAGGAAAAAAAGGGAGACAGTTTGGATTTTTAAAACAAATAAAAACCCGTGGTGTGTAAAATCCGCCATCCGAAAATGGAGCCTGGGTTGACAACTGCAAGCCAACCTAGACATGACCAATAAAACAAGCTCCTATAGGGTTCATGGTGAAGGAGCTGGAGAGATCCACAGCTCAGGGTGGAGAATCTACTTATTACCTATTGATTGTGTCTGTATGAAAGAGCGGCAGGTTGCTTTTAAAAATGCTGTAGGAAGTTGTGTTTGTCATTAGTCCTGTAAAAAACACAGCCAACATGGAAGAAGTGACTCTGGTTCAATGAGCGCTAATGTAACTTTTTGGCAAACGTACAAATAGTGTGTGTGTCACTGAAAATAACAAGTCTGAAAACACCATTACTTTGTGGAAACAAGGTGTTGGTAGCATCATGCTATGTGCTGCAACAAACAATGACCCAGTTCATACAGCTGGAGCTGGAACTGAACGGTTCAGATGTGTTAGAAAGAGTCAAGTCCAGACTTAAATTCAGTTGGGAAGCTGTGGCCAAAAAACCCCCCAGGTCCATTGCATCAAATCCACATAAAACCATTAAAGTGTTTATTTGTAGCATGAAAAATACATGAGATGTTTAAGGGGCATAGCCACTTTTTCAAGGCAATGTAGCGAATCCTCTCGTCTGTCTGTGAATGGGAAACCAGGACGGCCCAGAGGAGTCATCGCCAGAGGAAATGGGCTTTATGAATGAACCCACCAGTGGACGTGGAGGTCCTTACACTCCTCATCACACCTGCTGGTCACCTGCCCTTTCAAACCGCATCAGCGTGTGATAACCACGACCAAGACCGATGCACCCCAGTGAAGACCCATTGTGTGCGCTGGGAGAATTGCATAACCACCACAGTGCGTATATGTACGAGGCGCGCATTGGCGGGGAAAAGGCATGTGTGAGAGCGAAAGCACATGTAGCCGAAAGCACATCCCGTCCACCAGCTCGGCGCCTTCTACTGCACCACTGCATGAGAGTGAAACGAGAGCGCGAAAACAAACGTGTCGGGTGATAAACATCCAACGGGCCTGTGCGAGGCAGGAGCAAACACGCGCACACGCACGCACGCACGCACGCACTCACTCACGCAAGGAAGATCAATCTTTAAATAACCGAGGATGTGACGATGACACTCAACAGCATCACAGCCGACGTGCATGAATCGCGAGCCTACTATGGTCCATGCCAAGTGAGATGCCGCAGCGGCTGCATATACGCGGACCCAGCGTTGGCACCAACACGCTCCATATATTTCGCAATGTGCGCTTTCTGTGTGCACAAGTATGATGTTTGTAGCGCTCGTCGACGATCGGTCGCTTCTTGGCGGCATCGGTTCTGTTGGTGCAGTGCGAGCGGCGTGAAGCCACCGCACCGATCAAAACCTGCCCGAACCGTCCCCGTCATGCCGATTACTCATTCGATCGGCATTTAACCGGACGGCATGACATTCCCATACCTTTCTTGCCTTGGTTGATGTCGCGTTGTCAAGTGAGAGGGTGGGCTCGGCTTTGTATTTGTCCGCCTCAGTGAGCTGGTTGTTGTTTTCCTCCGTTCAGGGCAAGTCTCTCCGGTTCCCAGCGACTGTTTTCCACGAGTTGTTCCGCGTTACTGGGACGGATCCCAGCGGGTAAACGGCGTTATCAATAACCGGGGACCCATGCAACGTGAGGCGCGCTGGGGTTTTTTAGGGGGGAGGAGGAGGGAGGAAGGGAGGAAGGGAGGGAGGGAGGGAGGGAGGGAGCTGTCTCCTTCCCAGTGCTGAATTGACGTCACGGAAGTTAAAGCCGCGCCGCTAGGGGGCGTCGGGAGCAAAAACACAAAAGAGTCCGTGCGGGGATTTATTTTTCTTTTATTTCCACCGCAAAAAAATGTGACAAATAGTCAGCATTCCTTCCATTGATTTTTTTTATCCTTGAGCTTCAGCTGATGGCTCGTGGTTAGGAGCATGCGCATTGAAGCTGCTGCCGCCTTTGAGGCTGCTGATGTGCCCTCCAGCAAGACACGCTTTAAACTCCCTGCTCCACCAATTATAATTTCTGCTTCCGTCGATGAGGAGGAAAACTGCATCATTATCTCCATGTAAATAAGATGGACAGATACTTTAGATGTGGAAAACTTTTAACAATGCCACAACAGCAAAATTATAAAAATGTACAAAAGAAGACAGTGATTCTAGTCAGCTCAAAGGACATTCTACATGAAGAATTCAACAAAACAAAAATAAAAGAATGAAAGATAAAAACAAAACTACACACACCCAGCAAAATATAATTATAAAAATCAAAAAGTACAAAAATTGATTAGAATTTTTTTAAAGATATGATTAGATTAGGTTATTGACCTTATGAAGAACCAAAAAAATACATTCACTACCCACAACAGAAAACTACGGAGCCCCGTAGAAAACAGCTAAACAGGGACAAAAATAAGAAAGGAGATGTGATGTATGTAGAATATAGCAAGCATGATATAGTATTTTAAAAAATCTAAATCCTTTCATTGCAACTCGGTATTTTGGCAGCATTTTGCTTACAGTTTAACTGTTGTTACTCCTTCAAATTTAAAAATCAATAAATCATCAACCAGTGACATTTCTGGCCGCTCATTATGATTTTTGTGGAGGCGCATACAGTATAATTTTTTTAGACACTATTTTGTAAATACTCCGCTTTGATATTTCAGTTGGGTGTTGAATACAATGATCCCATTGTTTCATTCATCAAATCTCTCTAACAGTTACTCGTTTCTCTTGTTTTGCGAAAGTTTGCCTGCAATACCAAACTGTGTCCAGAGGGGGGCAGCAAGTTTATTCCGCTTCATTTTAATTTAGAAAACCTGCGCGCTTTTTTCCCCTCTAGAGTTGCCGTAGCTCAACACGGCGGGATCAACTGAACGGATAACAACTTAGCATGTGCTACCAAACTGTGTTTAAGATCCACTAAATAACATAACTAAACGTCTGGGAGAGCTGACAGCAGAAGGCAACTTTTATAGCTCATAATTTATCATTTATAAATCGAGTACTGTTAAATTAAGTGTTAATTTGGGGACTTATTTAGCTAGCTAGCTAGCTAAGCGTGTCAGCTGTAAAATACTAAGTCTGTCTACGGTTTAAGATTAAACTATCAGTGTTCGGTGATCCATGGTGTTTCTCCGGGACCTAGCAGTAAGATTGGACCGCGGTGAAGATGTGCTCTCTGGCCCTGTTTCCCCCTCCGCTGCCCCCCGGACAAACTACTCTGTGCGAATCCAACAACGAGCTTCTTTGTGGACCCAACAGCTCCGAGGCGAGACAGGTAGGTCCGAGTGATTTGGGCTGTCATTGCAGTTGTATCCACAGTCGTTCAGACTAGCGAGTTCACGGTGCATGTTCTCCTGCAGGACTCCAGTCCGCTGAGTCTCCATTTCCCCAGAGAGTCGCTGAAGCTCCACAGCCGCACAGAAAGCAGCAGCAAAGCAGCTTTCCTGGATCACTCGGAAACTCTGTGGATGAGGAGCGCAGCCGCTTGGTAGGAAACCACACACCTGTTGTGTAAAGTACTGAAATGTCAGAGTGTAGTAAAAGTTTAGGTTCCTCTCCAAAATATGACTTTGGTAAAAGTCCAAGTCACTGACTGAAATGTTACTTGAGTTAAAGTCTTAAAGTATCTGAATTTTCTTGTACTTAAGTATGGAAATTACTGTAAAAATGTATGAACTCAAGTAATGTAATGAAAAGTATAAGTAAAAAGTAAA
>CAEGAF010192556.1:0-10236 GCA_903067075.1 Micropoecilia bifurca | reverse complement strand
TGTGTGTGTGTGTGTGTGTGTGTGTGTGTGTGTGTGTGTGTGTGTGTGTGTGTGTGTGTGTGTGTGTGTGTGTGTTTGCGTGTGAGTGAAATTTCTTGTTTGAATCTGAACAGACAGAGGAAGAGAGCTGATCTCGTTTTTGCGTTGTGTCTGTTTGCAGTTCGGCCTTTAAAGCTCCTGGTCCAGAGAGTTCGGTGTTCTTCACTGCAGCTCGGTCGTTCAGCAGAAACATGGCTGATCTGCACGAGTCCACCTGTGAGTGAATGGTTTCCTACAGCACATCTTCTACTCAGAGCTGTGATTCTGTGGTTTTAGCAGGAATGAGATGAAAAGAAAAGCGGTTAATTGCACATTATTAATGATTAAACAAGGAAGGTGAAGACTTTTTGATATAAAGCCAGGTGGGCTTCTTTCATCTTTCGGAAACCTCTTTTTGTATTTACTCAGGTTATCTTTGTCTGATATAAAATTTTTCTTGACCTTTACATGGGGCAAAAATCCCCCAACTAAAACCAGATTAATTCTGTAAGAGGTGAATAGTTTCTTCCAGCACTCTACATCTGTCATCAGGCTTAAGTTGAAGCAATATGACAATTACCCATTTATAATATCTTAGTTCTCCTTTCTCTCTTCTGCTCACCAGGAGATGAGTTGAAATGTATCACTTTATAAACTGAGTGGATAATTACAGGCTTTACTAACCTTTGACTGTGTCTTCCTTCCTTCAGTGGACAGTCTCTGCATCAGCAGTGAGCTGAAGAACAAGCTGCAGGATGTGTTGATTTCAGAGAGACTTCTTACTCTGGGCCACATGCTGGGAAAAGGTAACGCCGCCACATAAACCAGTCAGTAGAAACTCGACCGAATATTTGGTTTGGTAAAACAACATGAAAATGACCTGAAAATTAAGGGAAAAAAACACCAGGATCGTTTCATCTTTATTCTGCTAATATTATGACCTTGATATTTGCAAGTAAGAAATAAAATATCTTAGTCTTCTTGCCCTAATACTCCGTTATATTTGCATTTCTAGCCTCTGCTGCCATTGCTGTACATTAAAAAAATAAATTTACTGTCACAAACTTCTCCAGCTCTTCTTTGTCAGCTGTGTACTCTGTCTATGTAGGCTACTTCCTCTACTGGTTTCAACAGGTAGACTGTTGATTAACTTGAGCACTGCTGCCATCTAGTGACTGCAAGTTAATATAAGTGGTCAAAACGTGGAAAAAAAACGATTGAATCCGAAAAAGTCTAAAAAGTATTTGTGTTCTAAAAATATCAGATTCAACAAATATGTTTAAATATATTAGTTCTAAGACTAGTAAAAAAAACATTAACAAGAAATCCTTTAACAAAATAGAAATTCTGTTGTGGAGTGACGTGATATAGAAGCTGGATGTTGATGTGTGTATGTTGACCTTTGCAGGTGAGTTTGGTTCAGTGCGTGAAGCCATTCTGAAGACTGATGACTCATCGATGCAGAAGGTGGCTGTCAAAGTGCTGAAATGTGAGTCATCATGGGATTTCTATCTCCTATTTCCCCAAATAGAAAAGAACATAAGAAAGAGAGTATTGATTAATCCAAGTGGAAATGCTTGTTTGAATAGCAGAGTTTTCAGCTGGTAATTAAAGACAGACAGACAGACAGACAAAGTCCTTTGCGGTGAGTGGGAAATGTGGAAGTGTTTTCCAAAAGGAGGATGTGTTGAACTAACTTGGCCAAAGTGCCACCAAATTTATTAGGCAAAAACTCAGGAAATTTATTTACATTCGAGTGAGGCTTTTCCATCCTTTCATTTTTTACTTTCTTCCAAAGTTCAACAATCATGCTGGCCAGAGTGTTTGTGACATGTCAAAGAAGTGGGGGGTCAAAACATTGCTGCATGTAAACGTGTGTGTTTTCTTGTGCAGCTGATATCACCTCTTCAGGTGACATTGAACAGTGTCTAAAGGAGGCTGCATATATGAAGGACTTCCATCATCCCAATGTCATCAAGCTCATTGGTAACACACCAGCAAAACTCACTGAATGCTTCAACAAGCTGTCAGAAAGCCCAGTTCACAGTCTGTCCTGTGCAACAGGAGTGAGTCTCCACCGGCGTCCTGGCCAGCGGCTGCCAATCCCAATGGTGGTCCTGCCGTTTATGAAGCACGGGGATCTGCACACCTTCCTTCTGTTGTCCCGTTTGGGGGATGAGCCATTTGTAAGCAACTGGTTATGAATAATTTTATGCTTGAACCTGATGTCTGATCAACTCTGACAACATACTGTCTCTGCTTCAGGACCTCTCTCTCCAGACGCTGGTGCAGTTCATGATGGACATCGCTCGAGGGATGGAGTATCTGAGCAGCAAGAGCATCATCCACAGAGACCTGGCCGCCCGAAACTGCATGTCAGTCTGAACACTTTTCTGAGCTTTCCTACTCCAGTAGAAAATGCTGGTCTCAGTAGGACCTAAAAGATTTTTAGATAATTTTATAATCTTTACCACCTTAAAAATGGACTGAAGTTAAAAAAAAAGTTAAACTCCATCTTTCGTCTGTGGAAAGGTGGAGAAGTAGAAAAGCAGAAAAGCAGGATTACTTTTTTTTCTTTCTTCCTTGGATTAAATTTGGTGTTGCTGCTGTTGTTGCTTGCAATATTAATTAGGTCATTAATTTGGCACAATTAACGACCTCATTTGAAATGGAGTCCATTTGATAACTTTAGTTTTAATCAGCTCCTCATTTATTGAGTTAAAAAAGTGAGGCGAGCCAGCCAGGACAACTTCAAAAAATGGGTGAAAAATGAACAGAAGTACTTTGTAGTGTGTGTGTGTGTGTGAACCAGGTTATTATATCCTTGTAGGGACCTATTTCTGTCACATTGTGGGGACCACTGCTTTTTGTGGGGACATTTGTTGGTTCCCATGAGGGGAAATGCTGTTTTGGGGTTGGGGTTAGGCTGTAGAAAATGAATGGAAGTCGATGTAAAGACCCCACAAGTAATGAAAGTATGACTGTGTGTGTGTGTGTGTGTTACAGGTTGAACGAGAACATGTCTGTGTGTGTGGCAGACTTCGGGCTCTCTAAGAAGATCTATAGTGGAGATTATTACCGTCAGGGCTCTGTTTCCAAGCTGCCTGTTAAGTGGATCGCCCTAGAGAGCTTGGCAGACAATGTGTACACCACTCAGAGCGATGTGGTACTCGCACACACATACACACACATTGCTATAAACACAACGCAAAAGACTAACTTATTAACATGGGGATTAGTTGTGGTTTTATGCAGATGTATTTATTTAACTGTATTTGTTTCAGTGGGCATTTGGTGTGACAATGTGGGAGATCATGACCCGGGGTCAGACTCCATATCCTGGAGTGGAAAACTCTGAGATCTATGAGTTTCTGATAAAAGGAGAGCGTCTGAAGAAACCTGCAGACTGCAGAGAGGACATGTGGGTCTTTACACACCAACATATGTTGAGAGTATTTAAGTTTATGATTATCATATACAGTGTTACAGGTGAACTTTTTTGTCACATTCCACCACCTTTTGTTGCACGTTTATTGGTATTAGACGGATGATCTGTGAATAAATGCAGCTCATCTGCCTTCTGGCTAGAAACAACCAATCAGAAGAAGGATCTGAGCGCTGTCAATCACCCTCCGTGTGGCGCTGCTGATTCCCTCTTTCTCCTTTTTTCTCTGCTACCCTTTACCTAGCATAACCTGTGGTGAATGCTAATGCTAGCGAGCATGGCCACCAATGATAGTGTGTAAATAGTTTTCCTGTAACAGTAAGTTGTTTCTCTGCCATTAGCACAATAAGCAGGGAGTACATGAGCTTGATTGACAGCACTAAGCCCCTCCTCCTGGCTCTGATTGTTTCTGACTGGGAGTGCAGAATTTCCTCAGATGGTAATAGAAGCTCAGAGAGGAGATTCAGATCGATCTGTTCACTTATTATCTGTCCCATACCATACCATGTCACAATATGGCGACAGTTTTAACAAATATGTGAAAAATATGTATTTTATAAAAATTACCTACTGTGGCTTTAATGTTTCAAAATGCTTTTTCAGTGACCTTTTTAATGTATTTTCTGAATTTTAGTTTTTTTTTTTTCTTCTTCTGCCTCCTAGTTATGAGATCATGCACAGATGCTGGAGTCCGGTCCCCAAATGCCGTCCCAGTTTCCCGCAGCTGGTCGTTCAGCTGGAGACGCTGCACTTGTCCCTGTCCCCTGACGCCCCTCTGAAGGAGCCTTTGCTCTATGTCAACCTGGAAGGGGACAACAGCGAGACGGACAGAGAGGAAAGAGCCGTGGGGGCCCGGATCCTGGGACCGGAGGCCGCAGCAGAGGGTTCCAACTGGAGCGTCCCCTGGCAGCGCCAGGCAGAGGATGAGGAGAAGGACTGGCTCATGGTGGGCTCTGGGGCCGCGCTGGCCATCGGAGGGGACTACAGGTACATTGTGGGCCCCTGTGGAGCCATCGCTGAGGAAGCAGATGCGATGGGCTCTGTGGGAAGAAGAGTGGATTTAGCAAACGGACCAGTTGATGAGCTACGGGACGAAGACGATGACGTCGTAATTAACGTTTGATCGATTGACCTGGCATGGCCCAGATTTGCTTCTCTCTCCTGACCGGCCGTCAGTCAGTAGAGACCAGGCAAGGTACTAAAGGACCAACTCTCCCAGGCAAAGTGACCTTCACCAGTTGCCAGCGCACAAATACATTCCGGGCGTGTCGTCGAGTGAGTCAGTGGTTGAGGAGCTCAGAATCTCTGAGTCGTTTCAGAGATTTGTCTATAAAAAGATGAAATATTTTTTTGGTTCTAGCTTCCGAGGCAGAAAAAAATTCTTAAATACCTTAGTGTTTCACTAGTTTATCATGAAGTCAGTAGTAGGAATAAACAGTTTGAGAACATTTCTCACCTCTGAGAGCTGCTAACCACCTGCTTTATGTTTGGTGAAATAATTATTAGACATGCACCGAGAAATCAGCTGGTTATTCTCAGAGTCAGATGATCATCATCTGATCAGTGGCTGGCTAAAAAACTGGATATTTTTAGGTTCAATAAATGAACCACGATGTGGAGGCTGTTACTTGTGGTAAGAACTCAAACTAAGCTGATTTCAGTCTCTGAAGAGTGAGGAAGCACAGATGTGGAAGAAGCTACTGAAAAAGAAATAGTGTTTTTTACAATTCGCAGAAGGAGAGATGTTCAGCAGACCGGTTGAACAGAGAACAAGCAAATGGTTTCAGTTAATCTTTTTGAGTTTTCAGAGTCTGGACTTCTCTAGAATATTCCATTCATGACTGCGATAACTGGTGCTAATTCCTAATCCAAGTCGCTAATGACGGTTCAAAATGTTACAGCTTGATGCCAACTCGGCTAATTTAAATAATGACTTGTGATGACAGGGAGGATAGGAGAAGTGCTACAACAGCAATTTGGAAATGATTGAAATCGGGATCAGTGTGTAAAAACTTCAGAGCAGAAATCGGCCACAGAACCATGATCTGTGGATCTGTGGAGGGTAACTGTCACTGGTTAACCCTGATACTGATGGTAAACCTTCAGACTTTTCCCTGTGGTTTTGCTCCATGTTACACAATAATTTAAAACAATTTTAACTTCTTTATTGGTGACATTATGAAACTTGCTCTTTTTTCTTAAGAACTGTGAAACTGCGTTGTGCCAGGATTCTGCAATTGGGTGAGATGTAGTATGGTATTGAAAACGGTTTGGAGTTCATCTATAAAAGTGAAGTCGGAATTATCTGATGGGAGCTGAGATTATCTTCGCTGATGATTCACTGACTCCTTCTTGGAATGATCAAAGAAAATCCTCTGCAGAAGACATAAGGTTCGTCCTGCTGAAGGAACCGCCTGCTGTAGAAACATGACTTGTCTGGTGTGGAAGACTTTCTACACGAGCCGGTTTGTTTCCACTGGGAGAATACAGTGGAGAACAGGAGGACATACAGGGAGGCTGCACAGCTCTGCAGCTGAGCTTCCTCATCAACAAGCAAACAAGCTGAGGAAATGGCAAGCGTCGGCATGTTTTTATATTCTTCCTTGATAACCAGTGTACCAGCTAATCAGGCTGGAGTACGAGGCAACAGCTGCTGCAGGACCTAGACAATGAGAGAGATGGTATTAAATGCATAGTCAGTGATAACTCGGCAGTCAGAAGGGATGGCCCAGTTAAACATGCAAAACTTTAGCAGGCAGGTGTATAACGTGCCTCGGTCTCAGCAACAGGTGAAGAGCGATAATTTTGTAGGTAGAAACAACTTTTAGTGATTTTATTGATAACATTTCTGACAGTCACACTGTTTTTCAGTGAGTTGTCAGTAAAGTTATTTCATTATGGCAGCACTAAGATCTCTGGGTAAGCTTTAATTGTGTAGCAGAAGGCAGTGAAGGTCTGATATGCCACTTAAAAACCAATAGTTTTTATTTTATTCGCAAACAGGTTATTTCACAATAATCAAAACTCTCTAGCTAGCTGTTAGCATCTTGTAAATCAACTTATTTGCATTCAAAAGCTCCCAAATCAGACCTTTTGTCCTGGGGACTAAACTGCTTTGGTCAGGTAGTCAAAGCCTCAGCAGGTGACTAGAAGATGAACCAGCAGCTGTTGCCTTGGTGAATATGTGCTGCTCTATTTAACATGCTAATGTTAATATGTTGGTGTTGACTTTATTAGCCTCTCTGGGACATGATGTAGCACATGTGAAATGGCTTAAGACGTGTTTTTAACCTGAGGTGTGTGCAGTCTGCTGATCATGGTGAACTGAGCACCTACAGTTGAAACCAGGAGTTTACATAAATGAATAAAAAGACACATTTTTAATTTTCTCAGTCTGAAGTTAAATCAGATCAAACTTCTCGTTTTAGCCTTATCAGAATCACTGCATTTCTACTTGATAATTGCCAGTAAACAAAGTGAGGAAAATGTTTTTAGAGATTATTTTGTCATTTTCTTCATTTTCAGAAGTTTACATTTCCGTTGTACTTGTATTTTGAAGTGTATGACTTGGGTCAAACCTCTTAGGTTTCCTCTCAGAGGTTTCTCACAGTAGTTTACTGGAGTTCTGATGGTCACACCAAAACATTGACTTTGTCGTCCTTAAGCCACTTTGGCCGGATGCTTTGGGTTGTTGTCCATTTGGAGCATTGGCTTCCTGGATGATGTTTTTAAGGTTTCTACATTATGTTCTATTCATAATGCCACCAGTTACTCCTTCATCAAAACAGTCCCACCACATGATGCTGCCTCCCCCAATACATCAGTCAGAATGGTGAGGCTTCCAAGTGTCGGCCTTTATTTCCTCCAAATAAAGTTTCCAAGGCCATGACATCATCATCATCATCATCTGTGCTTCCCCTTGTTGTTTGAAGAGATAATCATTCTGTATGTAAACATCTGATTTCAAAGATATAAATAAATATATTATTATCCTGTTATTGTGGGATTTAGTGGTTAGAAATAATTTTGGTAATTCTAACTGACCTAAAGCAAAAGAAGGTCAGTCTGATTAAACTTCATACAGTGAGGGAGGAAAATGTGTGATTTTATTTGGTGTATGTAAACTTCTGGCTTCAACTGTAGAAGCTTTAGGTTTCCCTAATGATGTGCTGGTTGCTGCATTGTGAGGTTTTAACTACCTTTTCTTAACCTTTCTATAAATCACTGACTTCAGATCTGTGGGGAATACTGAGCTGAACTTGTAAAAAATAAAGTGTTACTGGTGCCTCTGGTGTCTGAGGATTTATGCTGGCAGCAGCAGACTAACGATGTAACATCAGTACTACAGTCCAGTACATCAGTACTGGACTGTAGGCGTGAAATGATAAGTGTGCCTTAACACTAAAACATCCATAGATAAAATAACTACAAATCATATTATCACAGTATTCACACAAAACATTAATACACTTCATCTTTTATTTAAAATGTACATCCAAAAATTGAAAGCAGTATGACGACTGCAGCAAAAGTCATCTTACATTAATTACACTTAAAATATTGATTGTTCTAACTTTCTTACATACACATTAAATTCAGGTGAAGGTTTTAAAGCAGAAAGGTTTTGGTAACACTTTATTTGAAGGGGTGTGCAAAAGACTAGCATAATGTCATAAACATGACAGCATCTGTTATGAACATGAAGGAGCCTTTATGAATGTTTGACTGTTGTCATCAAGTGTCATTCGGTAAATGACACTTTTAATGCAATGTTGTACTAAAGGTTGCATTAAAAGTGTAAACTTTGCACTAAAAGTGTCATTTACCAAAAGACACTTCATGACAACAGCCATAAACATTCATAAAGACTCCACGTTCATAACAGGGGCTATGTCGTGTTTATGACATTATGACAGCCTTACACACACACCTTCAAATAGAATTACAAAGTTTTTTTTAAAAACATTTTTTACAAAATGCATTGCTCCTTTTTGCCGTTTCGATGCACATATTGTAAGTCTTGTTAAAAGCCAAATTTGTCTTATTTTTAAGCCAGGGAAAAGACCATTCAGCCAGCAGACCTTCAGTGTGCAGCAAACGGTAGGAGAGAGGGGGAGCACATGGTTATTTTATGCTTCAAAGATCTGAAGTCATTTCTGTTCACTCCGCCATTGTATTTTGTCTCACTGAAGCACATTTTGGTCTTGTATGTGGCCAGATGGTAGCGATGAGCAGACGCCTGCTGCGACCTGGTGAGTCGGTGAAGGAACTGTTGGTATCGAGTACGACTTGATGTACCTGCTAGACCAGGGGTGGGCAATCCTGGTCCTGGAGGGCCGGTGTCCTGCAACTCTTAGATGTCTCCCTGGTTCCACACACTTGAATCCAACAGCTGAATCACCTCCTCAGTGCAGTCAAGTTCTCCAGAGTCCTGCTAACAACCTCATTATTTGACTCAGGTGTCTTGAACTAGAGATGCATCTAAACATTGCAGGGGACCGCCCCCGAGGCCTGGAGTTAGCCACCGCTGTGCTAGACCATACGACAACCCAGTTTCTTTGGCAGACGTACATCTGTACAGGTTTTGTGGCAACGTTTTAGCAGGGGATGCACTGATGGGAAAATTTGGGTTGGTACTGATATCCAATATTGATATTGCTGTTACAGCTGATATTTATATTTCCCTGCCCTTGTGACATCAAGAATAAACAACCACACCTCTGATATTGCTTCTCTGCTTCAGTTAAACACCCTCTAATCCACATGACACCATGCCAAAACCTACTTATTACAATAGGATGGAAATGAATACTGTTAATTAACATCTACACAATCCTACTTATCGTACCCATATCGATATGCTACATCGGCCGATACAATGTTAATGTAGATGTATCGAGCATCCCTGGTTTAAACAGTTTTGAAACTTTAATTTTAATAAATATAAATACCTATTTACACAAATGTATAAATAGAAGATGTCAGTTTTCCTTTAGGATGAAATATACATTTGTCAGCCTTGGCCAATAATTTTATTTAATTTAAAAATGACTATGACAGAAAATTTAAAAATTCCTCAAAGCAGAATATGGGAAACTACTTATAAAAATGTACATATTGTGTACCACACTTAACATGGGCCACAGGAAGCCAAGGAGATTATGGTCATTAGGAGAATGTCCTCTGGACAGATGAGACAGAACTGGGGTTTTTTGTCAAGTCATGTCAGTTCTTTGTTCACTGATGCAACACTGAAGCACACCAAGAAATGAACTCTTGATTCAAGAAATGAAACATGGAGGAGGCTCGGTTATATTCTGGGGCAACTGTGCTACATCTGGTGCAGGGTGTCTCGATGCGGGGTATGATGAAATCTCAACACTCTGGGTATTCTGGACAGAAATGTGCTGCTTTGTCAGAAAGCCTGACCTCAGTCACAGGTCACGGGGTCTTTCAATAGGATAAAGACTCAAATGACCCAAGAATTACCAAGAGCAAAACATTGGACTATTCCGAACAGGCTTTAACAGCTACATGAATTGTTCAACCACAGAAGTGATTTTCACTGGTTTATTTTCAGCAAACCTTTATTCATTAGTACTTTTGTCAGTTTCAAGTTATTTTAGAGACCACTGTGAGTTTTTCAGTCATCAACGTGTGAGAGAATGGACATCAGAAGTAATTACACCCCCTCCTTTTTCTGTTTTTTGTTTATTTGCTTCAATTGTTCTTGTCCTGGCTGTGCTCTTAAGCTGCTCTGCTCTTGCTGAGAT
>CAEGAF010192547.1:0-32257 GCA_903067075.1 Micropoecilia bifurca | reverse complement strand
ATATATATATATATACCACTGATTGCAGCAGTGATGTGAAGCATACTGGAGCTGGACTCCAGAGTCCTGGAGTGATAAATCATGCCCCTCTACCTGGCAATCCAAAGCACAGTTGTACAATTCAGGTTGAGGCTCTTGCAAGCAGACCAGCAATCTTCTGACTGCATTGAAGTTTGGCGCAAAGGGAATGGTATTTATCAAAAGTCTTGCTCTGCTCCTTAGTTCCAGTGAAAATGACTCTTACTGTTTCAGCATCCAAAGACAATTTTATTCTTCTGACTTTGTGAGAACAGTTTGGGATTGGCCCTTCTCTGTCCCAACATGATTGAGCACCAGTGCACAAATCAAGTTCCATAAAAATGTGGAATAAGCAGCTTAGGAAATACTTGACTGGCCTCAACCCAAGGCAACACCTTTGGAATGAATGACAACAGAATCTGTGGGCAAGATCTTTTTGGCCATCATCATTGAAAACAGAGTAAACAACAATGCAATAAAAAATGCTGAACCTTAAGTACAGCCTAGATGAGTTAAACCTGTCTTTACTGCAAAAAGCAAATGATTGAAATGATTGTAATCATTAACAGTTATTTCAGGTAAAGATAGAACCTGTTTAATAGCTTGAAACAGGCTAAACGATGTAACAATTGCAACTCACTGCGTTCTAATACAAAGAAATTCAAGAACAGGTTATTAACAAAGTCACTAATATGACAAAGCATGGAAAGGTCTACAAATCCAGTTTCTGTATGCAGCTCCTTTATATAGCATACTGTTCATATCAGGCATGAATAATTGAAAGTGTTGGTATTTACTGTAATTGGAAGATAACACCCAGGTTTGAAATTATGCAGTGTGGAAGGGGTGTAGCAAGGGCTGCAGTTTTATTACATTCCCCAAAGAGGAGAGCATGATGTCATGAACATGTGTATCATTTACTGTACGGAACCTGTTTCCTGGCCCGACAGCTGAGCCGAGCATCAGGAATTTATGTTCTCATAATTTTTCCAGAAAAGGTTTGAGTCCTCCCACTTGCCCTCATACAAGGTGTTTTCTTTTCTCACTCAGTCACACAAACACTTCACAATATCTGTGACCAAAACTGTAAAACCACAGAGGGAGAACAGCTCGTTTTGTTTTATTTTATTTTATTTTTTTTTATAAAATGAATCCTGTTAAAAACAAAGCAAGAATTCATAGCTGGATAGTAAGACATCCAACATACATAATAAAACCATTATCTCCACTTAGTACAAAAATATGTTACATAAAGTGAATCTTTACAAAACAAATAATTTAATGTAATGATGGAAAAATTTAAGGAAAGAATTGAGAAAACACAAACTGCTGACTTTGTGCACAAACTTACTGCAAGTTACTAAAAATATACACATAACTAAAAATATGTATAAATCAAAACAATAGTCCATTAGATGAGCTTTGTACCAAATCCCATTCCCAACTGACAACATTTTGAAAGTCGTGTACATTTTAGCTCTTCACACTGAAAACTCCACCATCATATTTGTTCAGGATCGTCATTACAGCAGCCCCTGGGTGTTACCTTTTGCTACATCTGCACCATGGTGACAAATTCATGTAGTTCAACATATAGTCTGCATATAAAAATTCAATACCAAGCAGCTGCAATGTCAAGCTTACCTATCAGATCTATGTTTTGTTTTTATTTTGTGTGGTATTCTGACATTTGAAATGATAAAATAAAATAAAAAAAGTTTACATAAGATCAATCAGGGCCTTAGAATAACAGTTCATTTGGCATCAAACTGCAAACAGAGAGAAGAAAAGAAGAAAAATGTCATATAGTTTAATGTAGGAGTCAATCTGTATTATTCAGTGACTGCCATAAAGCTTTAGAAAACTAGCTGAGCTTCAGATTAGAAGGTTTAGGCCACAGCTATACTTCTGCAGTATTTGCTTTCTGTTTTTTTTAAAAAAAGATTGGCATCTGTGTGCTTCTTGGAAGGAGTCAGAGCATGGCTACAGAAAGGTAAGGGTCTCTAAGTTAGACACCTGTCAAAGTACTACGTATCTGCCTTATGTTTAAATAGAATAAGAAAATGTATTCCTATAAAATATTGCTTCAGCATTTCTTTCCTAGCTGCTTCACACTGTACTGAACAATATCATCTCCAGCTAATCCAAACACCCACACAATGTTTGGATACATTGAAAAATCCTTCTGCTTATGCTTAGCAAATTAGAGGTGTCATCTATAGCACATAAATTCATCAGCGTTATGAAATTTGTCCCAGTGCTATTCAACTGACACAATAGCAATCTAATAAAAATGTACTTAATTTCATGCCACACTATACAGATGCTTCATCTGTCCTGATAAAAGTTCACTAACGTCTACACGCTAAATGTCAGAGTGGCATTAACTGAATGCAGCCTAAAATGATTTCTCAATAAATTAAATGATAACTATTGTAACTTAATTAAATAAGGAATTCAACTTTAATCTAAAACTTATCAAGTATGAAAAAAATCATCAGTGACTTCACAGGCAAAATAAACTGAATGCAAAAAGTGCACATACTCTGACTGAAATCCAAGTTAAAGTAATCATTTCAAAACCTCTATCTAATAAAGTGACATATATTATGTTCAATAAAAAAACAAATACTTTTAGAGGGAAATAATACAAATAAAAAGTAGCAATTACTGATTTCTTAAATGTGAACACTCTTAGAAGGATTCATGTTTTATCATGCTTTGAAGAGGGCCAAGAATAAGAAATGTCTTCATTATTTATGAAATGTCTGAATACAGGTGGGGATAATATTACTTAGCAACCAGCATGCTGACAAACTCCAACAAAATAAGAGTAAATGTTGTTTTTTAATCAAAAGGTGAAACTTAGGATATGGACACTTCAAAAACAAACTGCTTTTTGATATTTCCTGTCTTGTACTTTTTCCCGAAAATAATATCTGGACATCTCACATTACAATTGTAAAATGTTTTTTTTTTTTAAAGTGTTTTTTATGCTTTCGTTTTTCACAGAACAAAAACCCACTATTTTAACAAGAGTGTGATCACTTTTAAGAACCAATGTACCCTATCTTGGTGTAATATAATAGACACAAACTTGACAGTTACACATTTGTGTTATCTCAGTGGAATACAAGAGTTGATGATATAATTGAAATAATTCTTTTTAGAAAGGCCAACATACCCTGCAAAAAAAAGCCTTGTGACAGAAGCGGTATGTTTTTCAGCCTACATTTTGTGTTCAATGAAAACTATGCCTGGCAAATAACTCACTGCTCTGCTGTTCTTTTAGTTCCTACAGAGCAATTGAAGACCATATTTCTGCCTTGCAAAATATCCATGTTTGTGTGGATGATGCCTTGGTATGCAAATGTATAATAATTTAAGAAAGCAAATTAAAGCTGCCTTTTTACAGATTTTCTTTTTTTTATCACAGAGCATTATACTCAGTCCAAGACTGAGCAAAATTAATTATGACTTCTTCCAAAGGATTAAGCATTTTATATACTACAAAAATACCCTCACAGATGTCCTCTGTTAAGATTGTCAACATAATCATTTTAGTTTAAGCAAAAAGTAAAACTATTGTTCTCCAAACCTGAAGGAAAATATCTCAGTTGATTAAAAGTACACATATGGATAGTTTTGAAGTCATTGCCACATTAAACTGAGTTTTAAAAATTACATTGATGTTTAATGTTAATTCTTGGTGGCAGGTCTTCTGTAGGTTTATCTGGTTTAACACAATTAATTGACTAAAATGTTTGGTGCCAGAGTTTTGTAGAACTTGATGCTACGCTGAAGAGCCTTTTGAGTTACATGTTTTGGAGTAGAGACACATCAAAAACATGCAGAATGTTTACCTTTAATGACTGTAATTTCACTTAAGCTATTTTTTGTGTGCAATAAATGTGTCAAGTTCTGGTATGAAACATCCCGTGATTTTCAACTCTATGCACCAGAAGCTTATATGATGGATATTTTCTGTTCTTGAGTTACAGCAGAATGTCCGGAACAGAGCTTTGCAGTTCCTTTGGGCACCAGGGAAAAACAAATATTTCTTTCATTAAAGGCTGTTTCTCTGCATCAAGTTAGAAAGGGTTAGTGTTTATATAGTTGCTTTGTCTTGTTACATAACATGCAGGTAGGTTGCCTTGCTGTCCACTCCGATTACATTTTTGGCGATGCACCTGTAAAATCCTGTGTCCCTATGTGTCGGGTTTTGTATCACCAATGAGCCCTGAGGACTCAGGTAGAGGTTTCCATAAATACGAGGCTGACCCATCACGCTCAGTTGTGTCAGGTCTGGTGTTTCCCAACTAACTGTTGCCCGCGGGGTGGCTATGGTCATGCAGGGCAGCTCCACAGCAACACCGCCTCTAGTGTAGGTGACAGGGGAGGGACCGATTGTGATGCGTGGAGGGTAGGCGATGACGATGACAGGAACTGTGGTGACTAAGACCGAGGAAGAGTCAAGACTGGAAAACCTGCAGATGTAGCTGCCTCGATCAAACACAGAAACCTGTTTGATTATTAGTGTTCCATCTTCTTGCACCACATAGCGACCTAGATCGCCACTGTCATCTCTGAATAGTATCTTGCCACTTGGCATCGTCCATGAAACAGAGCCCCCGGTTGTAGAGGCAGGGCAATGCAGTTGGAGAGTCTCTCCATTAATGGTGCTGACTAGAGGGGCGGTGCTGGTGCGTACTGTGGGTTTGGAGACTGAGCCAGACGATGGTGGAGAGTTTATAGAGTGAGACCTGTCTGGCACACCAAGGCCCCTCTGTGAATGCTGCAGAGGCGATGCTGTCCTTGTGGGTAAAGACTGAGTTGCATCTAAATGTCCCTTCTGCGGTATATTTTCCACTTCTCTGCTTTGTTGGGATCTCACATCCACCACTGGTTCTGACACTTCAAGCTGGACCCGCATCAAAGCGTCACCTCTTTCAGTTTTTGCAACACAAACCAAATTCCCACCGTCACTCACCCGTACATCTCGAAACTCCAAGGAGCCATTCCGGTGCACAGTGAGTCGGCTGCCGTAGTAAGGAGCCGGCAGCATGCCATTTCCAGGAAGAAGCCAGGCCAAACGGAGTGGAGGATAACCTTGGTATGGGCATGGCAAAGTGACAGTCTGGCCTTTAACTGCTCGGTGCTTTGCTATTTTCCCCCCACCCAGATGTGTGTCTGAATTACTTCTTGAAGAAACACTATTTCTTCTGTTATCATTATCTCCCCCTGCATGACTGTTCCTGTTGAAAACATGTCCTCCTTGAGTGCTTGTACCAGCTCCATTACCTGACAAACTACCACTAATACTTTGGCCATTTGTTGAAATAACAGTTAACCTGCTGTTGTCTCTGCTGGTATTAGCATCATTACTTTTCTTTCCTGCAACGACTTCATTAATATTCATCTCAGGATTCCTTTCAGTACTTTCTCCTCTGCCTGTGCTTTGGCTGCGATCTACATTACCACTTCTACTCTGAATGCTGGGTGTGTTTCTATTTAATCCAGTACTGTCTATCTTAATGCCTGTGCTCTGTGCCTCATTTGCCCCAGCCATTATCCCAGTATTACCCCGTTGTGTTGAAAATCCTCCAACAGGACTTTTAAACTCATGTTGGCTGTAACTTCTTAGAGTAGGATTGGAGCCACTGTACACTGAGTTGAGATTGGTATTAGGAACTATGTTTACTTTTCTACTATTGTTATCACTATAGCTGTTATTGCTTCTGCTCTTGCTTGCAGTTACAACATTAGATCCAAGATTGATTTTTCTTGCACTAATGACTCCGTGATTGCCATCAGATTTCTTTACACCCCAACCTTTTCCTTTTTCCACCTGTCCTATAATTCCAGAGCTAGAAGTCTCCACTTCCAAGGTCACCACCATGCTCCTTATCCCTGCTGAGTTGCTTGCTCGACAAGTGTAATTTCCAGAGTCAATCTTTTGGGCAGAATGTACTTCCAGGG
Source organism: Micropoecilia bifurca (assembly GCA_903067075.1). Taxonomy (NCBI): domain Eukaryota; kingdom Metazoa; phylum Chordata; class Actinopteri; order Cyprinodontiformes; family Poeciliidae; genus Micropoecilia; species Micropoecilia bifurca. The sequence goes on along the minus strand of CAEGAF010192547.1, from coordinate 26,260 downwards.
TTCCATCGGAAATGACCAAAACTCGCTGAGAAGTTGTGGTCTGGCCTGATCCCAAGTTCTGTCGGATAACAATGAATGATGGAGAAAACCAGGTAACTGTTGGGGCAGGATCTCCTGTGGCCCTGCAGGGAATTGTAGCTGTTTCTCCTTGCTGCACTTTGATGAAATTGTGACCTCTGCCATTAGTGAACGTTGGTGGGGTCGTCTTCATGGCCTTTACTATGACCTGAAAAAAGTTAGGCCTTATAATCACATTTATATCGACAAAGACGACTTTGTAATAACAATCAGGTGATGAAGTAATTTTTCAGAGTGTTACATACCTTCATGGTATCTCGGCCTGCCTGGTTTTCTGCATAGCAGATATACTCGCCTTCATCTCCTTCACCAACTGCTGGAATCAGTAACGTCCCATTGTGAAAAACAGTACGTTGCCGTCTTTGACCCCTGCTGTCCTCTTGAAACAGCTCACTCCTCACAGTGTTTCCATTTGGTACCGTCCAACGCACAGCTGGATGAGGCAATCCAGAGGCCGGGCAGTCTACCTGTATAGAATCCATAAGTATATTTTTCCACATCATTATTGGATGCAATAACACTGCATGTTAAATAACTGGATGTTTTCTATTCATCTAATCGGTTATTAACTAACTTGTTCTTAAATGAGCAACAGAGCTCACAACTACCTCTACTGAAATGTAGGGTAACACATTTTCATAATCATATAAATTCTCATTTATTGCGTTAAACTTTTATGAGATTAATTTTCACTTAAATATTTATGCGTGCATTACTGTTCCCTTAAGGCAGCTGTTTGTGATTCACAGAAACCAGTTACATAACTTGTCCAGGGTTAATTTCTTTAAATAAGAAAATCTTTAGTCGTCAGATCCAGCCCTATTTTCACATCATGACGTACAGCTCTCTGTGAGATCATTTTTTAGAACTTTACAAATGATCACCTGTCATATGTAGCAATGATCTAATGTGCAGAAACATATCTTTATTCATTAGTCCAAAAAAAATACACAGAAGTTCCACTGAAACATATTTTTTGTACATAAAAAATAATTATCTATGGCTTTAGTTTTACCTTGAGAGGTTTTCCAAAGGACACCATCTGATTGATTGATTGTTTTGGGTCAATCCTGGGAGACTTAGTGACCACAGACACATGCAGAATTCGATAATCATCAGCAACCTTGTTGCGTGCAATACACAGGTAGTCTCCACTGTCCTTCTCCGTTACTGCCCGCACTGACAGCGTGCCGTTAGGATGCACCTTTACACGTTGGTCAAAACTTAAAGTCAAACACAAACAAAAGGTCAGAAAGTTATATTATATACAGGATATATTGAAAGAATTAACAAAGACTTTATCACACACTCAGCAAATATGTACCTGTAGTGCATGTCCACAAGCTTTCTGGTGGGGGTCCTCCATACAATGGTTGGGGTAGGGTTTCCACTTGCAGAGCAGTAAAGATTCAAAGTCTCCTCATAGTTAACAGTAGTAGCAGAGGGTGATGTAGAAACAATGTGGGCTTTAGTGAAGGGGGAGACAGGCTGAGGCTGCAGAACAGTTGAGGTTTTTCTACTAGTATGGAAAGAAGAAGCAACTCTTGTGCTGTTTCCTCTGGGTGATATTTTGGTGTTATTTGTTGGCACCGTGGAAGGTGAGAAAACAGAGGAGGGATTTGCTTTTTTGATGTCAGGAAAGTGCGATGGGTAAGGTTTTACAGTTTTATTGATTTCAAGAGATGAGCTAGAGGACGAGTTAAAAAGGCTTGAGCTGATCGACATGTTCTTAGATCTGTCAGAGGGATTTACAGGAGAGAATTTACTTGGACTGAATGCAGCTGAGGTTTGGCTTGGGATTACCGATGTTCTGACTTTGTTGAAAAAAGATGAATTGGATGTGTTTTTGTCTTTTGCCTCCCCATCTTTAACCGCTACTGTCACTGTCCTCTTAGTAGTCCCTACAGCATTACTAGCAGCGCACTCATAATTCCCTGTGTCCTTTGACCCCACATTGCGAATATGGAGTGTCCCATTTGGCAGGACAAAGAGGTTTCCATTAAGAAACTGGGATGGTCGAACAAGAGTCCCATCTGGAATTCGCCAGCGCAGAATTGGTGTTGGGGCCCCTCGGGCGGAGCAGTGAGCATAAACAGGCCAACCTACAGAGAAAAGCAGGTGTTCCTCCCTGGGTTGCTGAATAACCGGGGGCATCGAGGACACATGGAGACGCACTGAGGCGCTGGCTGCACCAGCTGAGTTGGATGCCACACAGCGATAGACTCCTCGGTCAGTGGGTAATGTTACCGAGATGTGAAGGGTCCCATTTGTGTCCATATGGATTCGATTAGAAAAGGTGCCAGAAGAGGTTAAGGTAGAACGATTAGGCAGAACCCAGGAAAGCAGAGGGGCTGGAACGCCATCTGCTTGGCACTCCAGGTGAACCTGGCCACCCTGATGAATGGTAACTTCCCGGTAAAGCATCAGCTGCATACGAGGCGGGCGAGTCCAGATTTCTAGTGTGGTAAGCAACCTGTAAGAAAGAAGAAGACACACAATACAGAAACGTTAACACATTCTGCACTCTCTAAATGTGCACTGGATTCTGGGAAGTATTTAAAGATATAAATGTTTATTTGACTTAGTGAAAAAGAAAGTAAAAGCTGATTCATGATCTCATATAGACAGAGTTGTATTTGCTGGATTAGCATAAATTAGTTATTTATTATGGTTGCAGTAACAAATAATGAATATAGTTTCAAAAACATCCCATTCCTTTGAATTGCTGAACACACTGTCACCTTATCACTACAGATTTTGATTTATTACACTGGGTTTTTGCGTAAGAGGTCAGTACAAATGAGTGTATAATTGTAAAGCAAAGGGAAATGCTGTGTGCTTTCAAAGCCTATTTTTAAAATTGGTCTGAAAAGTGTGGCATGCTTTTGTTGTCAGCCCATCTGAGTTAATACTTTGTACAGTGACCAGTCATTGTAATAACAACTGCGAGTTAAATGTGGCAGGTTAAATGTGGCTTTACACATTTAAAATGTTAAAACTTTCCTAATTCTTCTTTACAAAATAGCTCAAGGTCAGTCAAACCGAACAATCCGTGAACAGCTATGTTTAAGTTATTCCACAAATTCTCAAACGGAAAACATTTCTGTGGCGCTTTTTACAGGAATATGGTCCAAGTAAATTGGAATGATGAATTATTTTGGATTCATTTGAACAATTGTTTTCATGTGTTTCACTCTTTGTTCACTTATGTAACAAAGTAAAAATATATTTATAATAAGAATAAATAATGCATAAACTGGCTCTATTTACTGATGAAGGGACTTCTGAACGTAATTGGTAACAATAGAGTTTATTTTGTGGTGTCTGAGTAAAGGACGATGGACGTAAAGGTACAAAACATGCTTTTTAAATTTTATTTTTGATAAGTCTTAAAAACTGCAGTTTCCCTCCCAAATTAAAATGATTTATTACTGTGTGCTGTTCTATTATGCAAAATATCAATACAGTGTCTGCAGTTGTAACATAAGAACATGTAAAAAAAAGTTTAAGGAGCCTTAACCACTTTTGGAGGTACTGTATAGCAACATTGCTGCTATTTTTTTTTTTCATCTTACCATATGCCTCGCTGAATAAAACTGATTATAATGTATGTTGTGTTCTAAATGGTACACTATTCAGACAAGCTCATCAGTATTCATTTCTAAAATCAGCATTCCCACCTGTCACGGCCCAGCAAGCTGCTCGCACTGCAGATATATGTTCCTCTGTCCTGCACCTGTACATTCTGGATAACAAGGGTGCCATTTGGCAAGACCTCAAAACGCTGAGCCCTGGAGTGGATTGACATCACCGCTCCTGAAAGAAAGGCAAAGGGGTGAGGCAGTAAGGCAGAAAGAGAAAACAGTAATGAGAAGGCAGGGGTAGGAAGAACAGAGACAAATTTGGAAAAAAGTTCCAGAGCGAGAAAGGAGAAATATGGGCACAATGAATGGCACAGCTTGAAGTGAAGTCAGTGATGCAGTGCAGAAAATGTTCCATTACTTGCATGCAGTGTTTTTCCCACATGGCAAGCCAGAGAAAAGCCTATTATATGCTTGCTAGTGTATAATGTTTTGTGTTAATGGATTTTTTTATATCACAGTAAAATAAGTTCCTATTTGCTCTGCCATACCAAAACCTGTTGCAGGCTTAAGCAATCAGAAAATTTTCCATCAAAGAGTGAAATTCTGATATTTTATGACTTTCTGTATAACAGAGTCAAATAATAAGCCTTGTCTCTAGTTTTAAAACTTCTCCAGAGAGAGGTATGGAGCACATGTGTGTCTGAGTTCATGTCCTCTGTTTGGTGTGTACCTGTAGCAACCTTAGTCCATGTGATTGAAGGTTTTGGCTCTCCCTGAGCTTCACACACCAGGTTTACATTGTTGCCTGCCAGTACTGACATGGTGCGGATGTGAGGGTCTGCAATCCTTGGCCTAGATCTAACAACCGGAACCTGTGCAGTGGATAATTAAGATAAATTAATCATATAAATAAAGCTCTCAAGCACCAAAATAACACTGCAACACTGGAAATATAGTATCTGTTCATCAGAATTTTGTGGGTCCTTTATGTCAAAAAGTAACATACAATTTTGATACAATGCTTCTACACAACTGTTACAAAGACAAGGATTTGTTATAGACAGACAGATGACAAAAATAAAAACATCTAATGAAAATATCAAAAGCCTTGTTTATGTCAGGGATTAAAGGATAGAGTCTGGTTTTACATAATCAAAAAGCAACTAACCTTAGGCAAACTTAGAGGCAAACTTTGGCGACTTCCCCAAAATAAAAAAAGCTGCAGCGTTTCCTCTCAAGGTGTGTCTTTGTGTCTGCCAAATGTCAGTGTGTGCACAGGTGGTAGAGATGCAGTTCAGCTTTGTAAAATCCTATGTTGGTAATTTAGGCCTTTGCTTTTACCTTTGCTTTGAACTTGATTATGGTGGATATTAATTGAAAGCTCAAGCTACAACCTTTAAAGCGATTGAGCTACACAAGGATTTTTTTACTGCCTGATTGTTTTTGTTGATGTTTATGGGCCAAAGATGGAGCGAAGATGAGAGGAGCTGCAGCTTTGGACTTTTAAACAACACATGGATTTAATGAACATAACTGTGTGAGTACTATCAAGTAGGTAATAATGCCATACATTTTGCAGCACACACTATAAATATATTATCCAAAATCCTCCATTACTGCATCACATATAAAATCAATATCTGGGAACAACACAACTAATTGTATAGTCAGTAAGTTCATTTCAATTTCTTTGTGGTCTTTGAAAGATTTCGTTTGATAGACAGCAAACTACTGGCTATTAATTAAGGATTAATTATCTGGAATCCCGCAAGACTAAGCTTTAAAAAACATTATGTTTGTAGACTGCAGATTTTTTTTAGCCATCTGTTTCTTTTCTCTTCAGATCACAGTATGAGGTTTAAAAATCCATCAAATAAGTGAGTGATGAACCACATTTGGATTTTATCAGATGGTCATATGGGGACAAATTAGATTGGTTTTTGATTTGTTGTGAATTCCAGCTAAGTTTTTGCCCTCAGGGGTTTTCACAGCTGGATATTTTGTGTGTGTTTGTTTTTTTTTCTGGGTCAACACTCTTAAAGAACTGACTGTTGGCTTGCATTTTACATTTATGATCGACATAGTTTATTACAATATGCATTTAAAGAATTTCTAATTAAATGAAAAACTCAATAATGCAGCAATAAAAAATGTGGAAAGACTTGGAATAATATAGCAAATGAACAAAAAATAAAGATTAGGGAATTTGATGTTATTCTTGTCCTGTTATGTAATTTGTATTTATCCTTCATGACCATGCCTGATACAACCATAAAACAACAGGAGAAAACAAATATTACACTATTTTGAAAAAGCACCCATGAACTTGCCCCACAAGTAGTTAACATTTTGTCTTATAACACCCATTTAGGTGTATTTTGTTAAAATTTATGAAACAGGTCAAGAAAAAATAATGTGGAAAAAAAAATAATTGTATTTAAAAAATGTTTATATAAATAAAATCATATAAATTGTATTTCCAGCCCTTCTGGGACTATGCTTTGTACAACTACTTTTAAGCACAATTACAGAGGCAAGTCTCGGCTAATATCTTCGACTGGTTCTTACATCTAAATTCAAAACCTCTTGCCCATTCTTGCAGAATGATGCAGAGCTCTGCAGCTCCAACGGAGGTAACAAAGACCCCGGGGCTGCTTCTCTGAAAACCTTTCACTGTTTGGCTTGTGTGAATAAGTGAATAGCCATGGCCAGATAGATCTGCCGATGGGTCACACACTTTCCATTTCTCTATAATGGAAAGTGTGTGAAACTTCCCACATGTCACAGTGGGACTGTGATATGTTTGTAATCTAACCCTGCTTGGAACGTTTCCACATTATCCCTGAACTGTCTGGTTAGTTTTTCTACTTCGTAGTGCCATATGTTCACCTGTATCCTCAATGTATAATTTACTTCCAATTCATTTTTTTATCTATAAAATAAAATCCTGATCAGATACATAATAGTTTATAGTTGCAACATGACAATTCAAGTGAAACAGGAAAACATACCGTTGGAGAAGCGTGAAGTGACGGGGAAGGCTGATGAAAACTGCTTCTGTGTGAATCTGGAATAGTGTTGGCTCCATGGTTCTTCCAATCAATAGGTGACTGACTCCTGCTTTGACCATTCGCAGGGTGGTAAACCTGGGCAGTTGCTTTAGTGTTTATTGTTATTGCTTTGGTACTTGTCAATCCCATTGGGGTGGTAGTGAAAAAAAGAGTTTTCACTGTAGATTGTTTCGTTGTAGTTGGAGGTGTTGTGGTCAGAATGCTTTCTGTTGTAGCTGGAAGTGTGGTTTTAGAATCAGTAGATGTGGTAGAAAAAGAGGACATGGACACTTTAGGGATGGCCTTTATCGAAACTGGAGAACTGCTTTTGCTGGTAGAAGGATTAAAAGTGGTGCTTAGCCTTGTAATTATTGGCCTGGACGTAGTGTGGGAGGTCGAAGTTGAAGAGATAGTAGAGGAAGTAGTTGGCAAAGTGATTGCGGAAGTCATTGAGGTGGACAGAGCTGAAGTCTGTCTGGGAGTGCTGGATATTGGAATGATAATGGGGGTTGAAAGAGACATGGTGGGACTTATTATAGCAGCCGTGGTTGTTGTGGGGAGTGTGTCCTCATTAGTTGTAGAGGCTGGTGTACTTTTAGTGCTGCCAAAATAACTAGCTCTCTTGGGAGCAGCTGAAGAAGTAGTTATGATTTTTGCTGCAGTGGTGGTGGTTAAAGATGCACTGGGGACTGAGGGAGCAGTGAGAGAATGAGTGATTGAAAAGTGGGACTCACCCAAAACATTCATCTCTAACTCCTTGCTGTGTTTGCTCGGGGGTCTCTCAGCATGTTTGCCTACGGTTGTTTGTGTTGCTGTATGAGCCCATGCAGCATGTGTAAATGTCCTATTATCGGGTTCTGGCACATGCGGCTCTGAAATGATAATGGTAGCATGAGTGGGGGCTGGTGTGCTGTTAAAAGTAGACTCCACAGTTATTTGTTTCTTGCCTGAATGAATCATCATGTCTGTGTATGTGTGTGGGGTTGTAGAGGAGGGACTGAATGGAGGTGATTCAAAATTTGAAATAGTAATAAAACGAGGGTGAGAAACAGTTGGCGACACAGGAGTCACAGTCACACCATTTATAATAGTCCTAGCATTGTTTCCCAGTGTTAGCATAATTGGTGGAAATGTGGTAGTTGATAAGGGCAACAACTTTGGGATTTTATCTGGACTTGAGTTAAGTGTCACTGCTTGGTTTATTGAGTTTATCGGGTCGGAGCGAGGATGCTGTGAGGGTACAGGCTGAATCTTTGGCCTGTTAATTCGCCTACGTTGTCCAATCTTCCTGCGTGTGTCCCAGGGTCTTCGAGGTCGGGAGTTTGAAATCGCATTTGGGAAAAGTCCCTGTAGAGGAATCTGTGGTCTGGTCCTATTAGGGCTTAGATTTCGTACTTTCTCATCCAACACAATTGATTCTATTCCGTTTGCTCCTGATAATGAAGTAAGTGTGACACGTTCTGTTTCTGTCAATGGGTTCACTGTTGTTACTGTTTGTTTGTTTTCTTTCTCTGTCTGTGTTTTTATGTCAAATTCTATATTCACATGTGGCCGCTCTGTCACATTATATATCTCTGCAATGGTTTGTGTTGCTTGTATTATCTGTGCATCCTTATCAGGAGCTTGAATGGGTTCTGATTGTTCTTCTTTTACAGTAGCGTCATCAACTGAAGAACCTTCAGATTCTGTTTCTTTCTGTGAGCCATGAGATATACTTCTGTCTTTATCATCACCCTTTCCTCCTTGTCTAATTTCTTCATCTTTTTCTTCAAATACAGATTGAGTTGTTTTTTCTTCTGCAATTGCTTCACTATTGGTGCTGTTGGCGGTCTTTTGACGAATCTTTGCCAAGAGATCAGCCCATTTCTGAGGGTCTATCCTGTGTTTCTTTGTGGTTACTCTGGGTCTGTTCTGAAAGCGGTGTTTCTTCTGCATAGTTGGTGAAGTAGGTCCTCCAATCCGTTTTAGATGTCCCTCTCTAACACGACCATATCTTTGTGGCTTCTTAGTTAGATATTTTCTGTTTGAGCGTGGTTGGAGAGATGTTGGATATCTTTGTTTACCAGAGGAGGTTTTCTCATCATCTTCATTTTCTTCTTCTCCTGATCCTTCATCAATCTGCCCAAAATTGGGGACAGGTATCTTTGTTGACCTGCCAGAAGCTGATTGAGGCCCTCTGGGTAATGAAGTCTCAAGCGCAGAAATATGTTGTGCTTTTAATATCAGCTGCATTGACATGGTGTCACTACCATACTGGTTGACAGCAATGCAGCGGTAATATCCTGTATCCTTCAGATTTGATGTAAGTAAAGACAAACTTCCATTTGAATGTACTTTCAATCCACCTGATGCAGCTAATCCTTGCCACACAATATTTCCATCTGGCAAAATCCAACTTGCCAAAGGTTCTGGTGAACCAGATATCGTGCAGGGCAGAATGACAGCATCTCTAATGGTTCCAGTGACCGGAGGTCCACTTAGCTCACCTGAATATGGAATGGCAGACTCTTGTACTGCCAGACGTAATTGAAGGACATCGAAATCTCTTCCAGCTCTGGCAACACAATGGTAAAGCCCTCCATCAGAGAGCTGTACTCTTTGTATTAGTAGGCCTGAGGCTGATAGCTGGAACCTGCCATCAGAACTGCTGGAAGAAGTATTGAGTTTAGATCCATCTGGAAGAATCCATTGGACACTGGGATTACTAGAACTAAGAACAGGGCAAGACAGCTGTATGTTCCTGTCTGCTACTCCTACTGCTGTAACTGCTGCATTAGTGTGATTAGTTAAAATTATTACCCATGGGTGAGAAGTAGGGGAAGACAGTGAGGGATTAAAAATTTGATCAGGATGAGCAGAAACTCTTGTTGAGTAGATAAGTTGGACTTTATGGCTGTTAGACTGTGCTCTGTCAAGCTGAATACTAATTGCTGATTGCAGTAACCATTCTGGTGTGGCTTTAACAGAAGCTTTGATCCCAGTGTGATAATATCCATCTGTCTCTTGTGCCTGTCTGTAGCGGTAGGCCAATGCCGGAGCTTTACTTAACATGATCTCCCTCTCAAGGCGAGCTGCGGTTTCACTGTAGTAAGCCAAAATCCTCCAAAGTTTCTCATAGCTTTGTCCCAGAACAGGGCAGTCAAGGGAGAAAGACAAAGCGAGCGGGAGAGGAAAAGAGGAACTCCAGGAGAGATCTGGAGGAGGAGCAACGTCTGGGGAATCGGTAGAGTGAGTAATTTTACAACTCAGATCAACGTTGTATCCTTGTTGGTCAGAAAGACCCAGTGTGACATTGCCTAAAGGCTCTCTGAACATCTCACTTGGCTGGATTTTGCTATGGTCTGATTCCAAGGGTGTTTCTTTTCCAGGGAAGCTGATGATCGGTGAAGTGCAATGTAGAGTCGTCTGATCAAGCAAATTCTGGCCCTGGAGAGAAAGGGGCGAGGCACAAACTGGACACTGAGGACCACCAGGGCATTTCAATAAGCCTAATGATAGAGAGAGTGAAAGAGAGAAAGAGAAAGAGTGAGTGAATGTTGTCAAAGCAAATCTGTCATATTAATAGACATATTTTTTGTCATTGTATTTAAATATAATGAAATGTGACGCTTTAGTAATTTGCACATATTTTTTTGAAAATTAAGTCATTGATTAGTCACACCAGTTTATTTCAAGCATTCACTAGCCCTTTTTTGTTTCTTGCTAATTTACTGTGGTTGTTTCATCTCGCAAATCACAATGCATCACTTTTTAATCACAGCACAATCATTACTCTATATATCAGCTGCCACACATCAGCGCTGTCATCATGTATTAGTCATGGCATGTTAAGCCTGGCATATCAATGGCACACATTTCATGGTCCAGCTTTCTTTCACATTTTAATAAAGCCCACAAGACAGACTGAAAAAATAATATAGAGCCAAACAAGGACGTATGTGTGACAAAATGATGGTCAAGGACATCTGTGTAAATTAGATCTGTCGAAAAGTAGGTTTGCCCACATCTAATGGATTGGTCACAAATTTTTAGCCAGTTATAAAAGCCTTCTTAATTTTCCCATTCAATTTTCTAATCTACAGTTTGTCTTCTGAAAGACACAGCAATAAATAGCAAACAATAAAACTGTAGCTAAGAAGAGGCATAAAAAGAAAACTATTTTTTCTAGACTTAGCAGTCACCTGGGTGAGCAAGACTCCATGAGAGAAACCAGTTCATCCTACAGTCACAGCTCCAAGGATTAGCCTGCAGGACCAGAGTCTCCAGCAGAGGTGCTGTTGTCACACTCTTTTCAGACAGGATAGTTAGACTGTTGTTGGAAATATCTAGATGTCTGAAAACAAAAGACATTGGCTCAAACATTGTCAAAAAACAAATCCATTAAACCTCCATAATCCTTAACTTTCTGTGATTTTTGTGATTCTGTTCCTTCTTCTACTTGTTTGTGCAAATGAAACTCAGCATGCAAATGTTCACATTTTCTCATGTAACTGATGAGGAATTGTCTCAAGCGCCGCCAGGGCTGTGAACTGTTATACATTTTTGTTGTCAAACCTCACCTCAAAGTAGAAAAATAATACGTATTCAGGATGGAGAGCGTGCACAGAGCGTGAGGGTGCAGCTGATGCAGCCTGTTGCCTTGCAGACGAAGCAGCCTGAGGCTAGGCAGCTGGAGCAGAGCCCGGGGGTGGATGTGTTGGAGCAGGTTGTGATCCAAGTAAAGACGCAGCAGTGATGTCAGGCCAGAGAAGGTCAGAGATGAAGAAATCTCTCTCAGCTTGTTATAGCTCAACTTGAGTATCTGCAATGGGGGGAAGAAGAAAGGGGTGAAGTGAGGAGTACAAATTAGAAAAACAGACATCAAGGCTGATTGAAAAAAGCAAGTTTAATGCGAAGGATCATAAGTGTTTCAGTGGCTGCCACCTGCTTGGAAATTGAATTTAGAACAATTGGGAAACAGAATAAGGATTGAATAATAACTCTTCTTGGAATTTATGAACATTTTAGAACATAAGGTATTTCTTACAGCTCTCCATTTCCCAGTTTAAATCTAAAAAACATTCCACAGCACACAATATGCTATGAACATAGGACAGAAGCAGGGAGAACTAAAAGGATTATTTTTGCTCTGGTGGGGTGCTTTGCTCCAATGCAGTTAAGCTTTTGATCCAGAATGTCACACTGTAGGAAATCTATTAAAATTGAATACACATATGAGGAATTTACCCCACTTATATACATGCAAAATTATTATTGTTGTTGTTTTTGCTATTGTTGTTGTTGTTGTTGTTGTTTCTCTGCCCTCCAGGGAAGCTACTAAGCTGGAACACTTCCAGCTGCTGACAGATTTAGCACGTGACAATGTCAGCACATGGAAATATGGATCCTATTATCCCAGTAAGGAAAATATATCAGCATCTGTCTCGAAGATGAAGGGTACAATTGCCTGTGTAATATCAGTTCCCCCAAGGACTCCGAACGCTGCCCTAAGGTTGCTGCTAAAGTGTCCAGCATGTTTCTTGTCACTGAAAAGGCCAGGAATCATGGTGCGTAAATTATGCATTAGCTTGAAAGAAATTAGAAATATATGGAGATAGGAAAAACAGAATCATGTGGACTGTTGCAGCCTTTTGACAAATGTCTCATATATTGTTAATCCCTTCCTAACTGAAGTTCTAAACTGATAAGATCCTTTCTGACAAGCAGTTTGTGTTCATCTGTCACAGGCAGAGATCAATGAAGATTTTATCCTGCAAGTGGAGTGCAAATAGAGTTTTGGGAGCTTAACTTACAGCGAATAAAAGAAAAAAGAAATTGAAACAGACTTATTTCATTAAAGATTGAGCTCCTAAGTTCAGTATCATTAGTCAGCCAGTGTTTAGCCAAAGTTCACCTACACAGTATACAGCACACAGTAGGATACCCAATCGCCATTGTCCAGTTATATAAATAAGCAATAGGAAACCTGTTAAGGTGGCTACTGACAGAAATTTCTTAAGTGCTAGCTGGTAAGATGTTAATTTTGTCAGTTATTTTGTAGACATCTGTTACAATGCTACCAATTGTCTGCACATTATACTGAAAAATAATACAATAAAACAATAAACAAAAAAAAAAGAAAAAACTATTAACAGAAAGGACTTTATATTGACTGCGTCTTTGGGTATCATTCGGTACTGTATCTTGTTGAATTACCTGGAGGGATTTCATCTCTTTAAACACTCCATCCGGAAGATCTTGGAGGTTATTGCTGTGGAGCATCAGGAGCTCTACTCTCCTTAACCCAACCAGAGATTTATCATGAAGTCTGCTGATACTATTAAACCTGGAAAAGCAACAAAGCATCATTGTTATACTGAGGTATATGTGTATATTTCATCTTCATCAGGGCAACCACCAGAGACCTGTCAATAAGACAAAGACTGGTGCGTCCTTGCAACAAGTTGTTCCAACTCTCAACCAATCGCAAGGACTGAGGATCAACAAACCCTCGGCCATGGTCTTCGTAATATAGTTGAATTTAGTCAGCTTCTGTACTCTTGTTTCATTGAAAGTCTTGAATCACTCTTATCCTCACATCTCCCGTGAAGTCAGTCTGCCAAGGGAAATGCAACAAGCAACTAAATTACGGAACAACATTGCCTGCAGGCTTGTGGAGTTATTCAAACCTCTAACAATTAAATTGTTTGGAGGGTTCTGCATTTTAAGAGGATTCCTTAGGGTAGTATTCCTTAGGGTAGATCCACAGAACACTGAAGGTACGCTGAAGTGAAAACATCTTCCTGTAATTATACTGTTTCTTGTGTCCGGCATATAGAGTCTGCTTGCCAACAATATGTTTCTGCTATTCAGTCTTAAAGAAAAACCCTTTGAAATACCTTTTAAAATATTAGAAAAATATTAGAATTCCTTTGTCCAGGAAAGTCTGGCTCACTGCAGGCAAAAAGTGAAGAAACCCCTCAAGAGTTACATCTGATTATAAGACCTTTTTTCTAATTCTATTGAGGTACAAACTAAACTCAGTTCAGTTCATGTATATTGCGCCAATTCACAACAAATGTCGCCTCAAGAGACTTTACAAAAAAGTAAGCACACATGCATGCCACTTTATCCTAGATTTCAAACTTAAAACTAAACTCAATGAATTATCCAAATTGGTTCAAAAAGTTCTCTATCTAAGAAAACCCAGCAGATTGAGTCACTGACTAGCAGCATTCACTGCTATTCACCCCTAAACAGGAACTACTTATCTTGGCATGTCTTATGCATATCTTACGACTATTAATAGATCAATATTATATTGTATTATGGTTTGGAACAAACTACACTGTATTTTACTGAATCAGAATATGACCATTGCGTCGGAGAGAATTGTAATAATTAAGAACTAAACTGTGAGTTCACATACCCTAAATTAATCCGTCTGGTATGCGCAGGCAGGCCAGGTGGGATGATGAGCAGTGATCGGAAGGTGCAGTGAACTTCATTGGCCTGGTAGCAGTTACAGCTCCTGGGGCAGGACTGACCACTGGACATCTCAAGTGTGAGCACCAGAAGTGCCAGCAGTGCCAGTGGTGCAGATCCAGTCTGATGCATCTTCACCCACGGGGAGAGAAGCTAAACTGAGGTTATCACCGGCAACATGAAACAGGATGTCAAGTTTAATGTAGACAGATAAGTGCACCACAACCTGCAGCTCAGATGGGAATCGTTGTGTTCTGTACACACACACACACACACAGGCCCACAAACACACACACACACACACACACATTTAAAAAGTTCCGCATTTTACAACAACAGAAAATCTAAAAGTGATTTATTGCTGTGCATCACATATTATGCGGATTAACATGAAGACAAAATAAAAGTGGAAAAATGTATGTATAGATATAGAAAGTTACCAGGAAAGTGAACTTGCAATAATGACATTTATTTAAAAAAAAGAAAGGTCATTTGAAGAAAAAGCTTTCAATTTACCTGTCAACATACATTTAATTAATTGCTGGTCATGAGCTTTCCGTGGTGACCAAATAAAACAAGATCATGGATACGATTGGCTGAAAAGAGTTTTGTCTGAAGGGTGTCTGGGCTCTCTTTTCGAGACAGGATGAAAGGAGGGGAAAGTTAAGAGGGAAGGCCACCGCTCCGCCACATCGAGTGGAGCCAGTTAAGATGGCCTGAGCATCTGGTGAGGATGCGTCCTGGATGCCTCCTTGGTGAGATGTTCTGGGCACGTCCCACCAGGAGGAGACCCAGAGGAAGACTCAGGACACACTGGAGCAACGATGTTTCTCTGTTGCCCTGGGATTTCCCTGGAAGAGCTGGTCTAATTGGCTGGGAGGGGAGAGTCTGGGTCATTCTGTTTAGCTACCTGACCTGACCTCAGAAAAGAGGAGGTGACGGACCAATGGACAGATATACAGACAGATGGATGGATGGATGGATGGATGGATGGATGGAATTTTACTGACAGCATAGTTTACAAAGGAAACTTGTAAGACCAATACAGTAGGAATATCTCAATATCTCGGATTTAAATGTGGATCATTTGTAGACATCTAATAAAATCAAAAGTTTGTTTGATTTTATTGTTGTTATCCTTTATCTTAGAAGGGTGAAGGTGGGGAGAATATTTTTAAGGCAAGAAAATAGACATTCAAGTTTACTGATAGTCAGATATGTTTTTTCACCCCAAAAAGAAATGTGGGGCGGTAGTAAAACTGGCTTCAGCCCAGGACAGCTCATCCTCCTGATTACGGCCCTTCATGAGGTTTAGGATTAGTAATGACAGATTAAACTCACAAACTGTACACGAGCAAGCTCAGTAATAAATTTGCAATAAATCATCTGAGATATATTTTTTAATCATATGTTGGAGTTTTGGACTTTGACAAATGAATTCATGATGCTGGATAGAGTTCATTCAATTGTCAGTCACTTACAGACGGAGAATGAGACGTAAGTAAGACGTAAGTCACAGAAACTTCGCTGCGCTTTCTGATCCAATCACACACAAGTGCTGAAATTTACACCACTTCAACGTAAACACACAACTGAGACTTTTCGTCTTGTTCAAATCTTACAAAGATTTGTATTTTTTAGAATATGTTATGAATCCAAAGTGATAAAGAAAACATACCTTAAACTTTTCTGTTCCGGAGGCATAAATTATTGTAAGGAATTATTCATTTTCTACATCAAATGATGATTTCAGTCCATCCGTGTATTTCGGTAAATTAATCCGCACTTTCCCACCTTCATTCATCCATTTGTCACCACAGTGTTCGCAAAGAATGCGGGGAAATCCTGCAAATAAGCACTTTTTAAAACTCTTGAAAATTCCCACAAAACCACTCCTACCCCTCGGCGGGTAAATCCCTAAAAAAATCAATTTTTAAAACAATTTAAAATACCCCCAAAACCACACCCACCCAACCGAAAAAAAAAAAAAAAAAAAAAAAAAAAAGAAAAGAAATCAAGCAGGTCTTCTTGTATGTCTTGGAGGAGAAAAGTAGCGCTGCACACGCGGCAGGCGGACAGCAGTCGCGTCTGGTTCCTGCGTGCACGCGTTTTGTGTGGGGAACAATGAGTGTGTATTTGATCTTGGAAAGTGGGACAGACAGGGCAGCAAGTGAAGAGAAAGACGCGCAGGCAGAGGGTCTATCCGGAGAGGGGCGGAAACTATGAAGTAATAAGTCACTGTGCTTCAAGCTTCTTCTTCTGCTGCACAGAAATGATATTTTGTAAACTTTTTTTAAAAATTATAATCAAGTAGAAATATTGGATCTTATTATTCTGAGTTAAAAAAAATAACAGGATATAGCTTCTTATTTTGGTGAAAGTTTTAACTCTGTTGCTGATAGCCGCAGAGAGGCAATTTGGACAGTGGCCAGGATTCACCAGGGTGTTCCTCCTCCAGTGGTGACAAGTTGCCAGCCTTTCACGGGGAAACACAGAAACACAATTTTTTTTTCCTAGTCTTAAGAGAGAAATAGAGAGACTGTGTTACTCTCTGAATATGACCTCACAGTCAGGTTTATGGACTGTGGGAGCTGGACTACCAGAAGAGAACCCACATGAAAGGGGGCTGAACATGCAAACTGGATGCAGAAACAACAAACTGAGATTCAAATCCTCAATTAACATTTATCCTCCTAATTTTGGTGTTTGATAACTGAATCTTCTGGATTGGGAGACAATATCGCTGACAGTATCTCAGACAGAGATGGTCCAACATCTCTGATGCATCATTCTCAGACATGCAGATCGGGACTTCTTACAGGGGAAACCAGAAATAGACAGATGCTCCTCAGCTGCTGTCTCCAGTAAGCAACCCCTGACACTCCCACACCTCCCTCTCGACCCCCCACTGTGTTGGAAGGCTTGTGACAGAGTGTGACTGATTCTAGACAGGGGCAGCTTTGCAAGACAACATAGTGATATGTTTCAGTTCACTTTATTTTCTTCTTTTGTATATTTAGTAGCAAAGGTCTTCAACTAATCTCATGCAGCAGCTACATCAAAGAACCACAGCGTTAGGTGTGAGAATAAGGTCCCCCAAATGAAGAGTTGTGCATTTTCTCATCAGCTGCCGCAGTAATGAATGGCTACATTAATCTTGTATGACTGTCAATAGCCTGCAGCTCAGCAGTCGACAAGTGAACATCTGCAGACGTCTTAGCAAATATGATTGGATGTTTTACAGTCACCAGCAACATTCTCTCTGATGTTTCTCAGTACATGATCCAATCTTTGCCACCTTATCACCCTTGTCTCTGCAGGCTGCACTGTTCTGCGAACAGTTGTCAGAGCTGAACTCATCCCCCATAGCTATATTACTGCTCCGGCTCACTTCATTACATTGCTCAATGTTATCGAAACACGGTGGACTATAACAGATGAATTGCTGCTGGTCTGACTGGAAACAAGTAAGGAATGATGACATAATGTAATATCAATGGCTCATTGGGGAAGATTAATGAATGACTGAATGAAATGAGAAGGCATACTTTGACATATTGATGCCTTTCCCATGTAGAACAATGCACAGCTGTAAGTAAATGTTATAGAGTCTATAAATGAATAAATGACATTTTTGCTCGCAGATACTTAAAGCCAAACATTTTTAAATTACTTTTAGTATATAATCAATTAAAATAAACCCTAAATCTAGTATGAAAATAATTCCAAATCATATTATTCAGTGCAGAAGCATAGGGATCTCAGCATTTATGATTCAGTTTTGCCAATTTGCCAATTTCTTTTGCCTGTTTGTCATGCGCCTTTTTTCATCTGCTGTCAAATTCATTTGTTTTTTGTTGTTTTTTTAGTTGGGAACTGTCTTTTTCTTTTATTTATGCAAATCTGTATTCTGCAATAACTGGAATTGTATCATGCAACAAAAACTTTAAATTGCTAAAAGTAGTCCTCAATCCTCAACTTTGCTGAAAAAGAAAAAATCTGCTGTAAGAGAAGGGTGTCCCTCATCACTTTTATTTCTGCCACCCAATAGTAAGTGTGTAAAATTGATGCCTGAGTTTTGTTCCTGAAGCAGGGATTGTTTTCCATAATGATGATGTCTTAAAGGTGGCCTTCCTAGCAAAGTAGGTTATCTGTGCCAGGATAGTTTAATCTTTAATCACTGCTGCCAGGGGCTTTTGCATGCTTTACTGATAGCAACCTTGACTATATTTCTTGCTTTTTTAGTGTAAAGTAAAGTAGTGTAAATATCAGTTCATCCAATAATGGATGAACACTCAACAGATTTGTACTCTGAGAAATCTGTAGCATTTCGGCTCAAAACTGATATATTGCTTTCTCTAACTCAGGTTACATTTTTGGATGCAGTGTCAGACTTCAGTGAGAGATAAATGGATGTTCAATGCATCTCTCTAGCCCATCTGGTGATTTTGATCCTGGTGGCAACACCCTCTCATGCAGTGCATACTGAGGCTGTATGTTAGCTAAATGACTGAAGACAGACTGGATAATAATTCTCTTTCTTCATACCTACTGACAGCCAAAGTGCTAGAGAAATGCATCCTTACTGAGAGAAACATCTGTAACCAATCACATTATTATAGCAGGAAACTAAATATTGAACGAGAGCCCTGCAATGTGGCTTTCTTAAATCATAAAAGAATCAAACTTCTTTGGTGTTTTCCAACTGTGTTGCATTATAAATATGATTTTTCATGACTGTAATTAGACTGGGTCAGTGCATATTATAATGAGGGAGATGTCCAGTGCTCTGAAAGTTTTTCTTAAAGATCTTTATAAGCACTCAGCAGAGACTGGATGACTTGTCAAAAGCACTGCAGTCATCAGTCAGCCTTTCATGGAAGAGCAGTTCAGTGGAAATCACAGAGTAAAAAGACAAATGACAGCCCACTTGGCGTTTGGCAAAATGCATTTGAAGGACTAGGTGCCTGAGGAAAACGATTTTCTGATCTGATGAGCCAAAAACTGAACTGTTAGGCCGAATTTCAAGGACTGTGTCAAAGAAGATATAAGAAGTGCTCATCAGGATGCTGCAATCAAGCTTCAAAGTATTATGGTGGCCCACTTTGAACAAGGGAGAGGTTTATCTTGCAATACACCAAATAATAAAGGGGTCCAGTTGTCATCTAAGCTTCAATCATCTGTAATTGTGTAAAATAGACCAAAATGTTTTCACGTCTGTTTTCTGCCAATTCAACTCTGCAACTAATTAAAGAAACGTATGAGGATTTTTAATATAGATACTCCGTGCACAGTTTGTCACTCTGAACTTTAGGTGAAAAAAAAAGAAAACACGGTCAGAACATGCCAGATGCAGCTGTGCTGACCAACAAAATGTAAAGGGTGTAAAGTTCTTCTCTATAATCCCTGTGAGATTTTAAAACGCACTCTTGGCCATGAGTGCACTCCACCTTTTTGCTTCTGAGGATTTGTTGCAATCTAGGTCAATGACTAGAACGCTGATTCATGAATTCAGGAAGTAAACAACTCTGTGCCTAGAAGAGACCAGCCTGCTGATACATTATTTCAAATCATGCATACATTCCATTTGATCTGGTGTTGATCTGCTAAAAACTTTGCCTTAATGAAGTCTAAAATAACTGGCAACATCCTGGTATTTTTTTGTATGTTTTTCTTAAAACAAGATTAGAGTATATGTTGTATCAGTTGGTGTCACAAAAGAACTAATGATAGAAGCAACTGTGGCAGGTTTTATGTGATTCACTGCTTTAGGTGAATCTCAGTCAACGGCAAAGTTATGAAATAATTAATTTTGGTTCAATATTTAAATTCAAATAGAGCAACTGATACATTGTTTTGATTCACAATGCACAGTAATATATTTCAAACAATTTTTTTACAGTTTATTTTGATGACTATCGCTCATAGCTGATGCAAATTCAAACTTATTTCTCCCAGAAAATTAGAATACAGCAAAAATACCACTAGAAATATTTTAATGTTAGTATTTCTACTGTAGATATTGCTATTTAAGAAGCAATTTTCACAGTATTTTCAAGTACTGTAGAGTAAATACACTCAATCTTAGGTTGAAGCTCCTTTTGCATGGATCAGTTTGCATAGACGGGAGGAGATCAGCTTCTGGCACAACCCAGAGTGCTTTATAAGTAGCTTTTATCCCATGTGCATGGTTGGGTCTAGTCTCCCATCTTCCACTTGATAATACCCCAGAGGTTTAGGTTTAGCCAGGTTGTTGTCCAATCAGGCACAGTAATGTTATGGTTATTAAATCAGTTGTTGATTGTTTAATCTGTGTTGGCAGGTGCCAAATCCTAACGGATTAATGAAATGAAATGAAGTGCTCTTAAATTTCCTAATAGACAGCTGCTCTGTTTTTATATTTTATGAAAATGACAATGGATAAACATCATTACCGGTGTTTGCCTATTACATCCAGCAACTCAAGTTTTGTCCCTCACTACTTTTCCTCCAGAATATGGGTCTTTAATTTCCAAATATAACTTAAAGTTCAGTATTGTTCCTTTTTTTATTATGTTTATTGAGCATCAACAATACAGACTGAAACCAGGAGAGATTTTATGAATTGTGACATTTCAGCATCACATTTAAAATTTACAGTTACTCTCATTGTCAAGGTAACTTAGAAAAAGTGAAAACAGGAACAGAGGTATCAGAAAGGGCAGAGTGCCACAGGCTATCCATAAAAAGACCAAGACCTTCAATTACATTTTGGATGACCTCACAGCTTCAAGCGCTTTGGGACTGTGGATCATTAAGGACTGGTTGAAGGACAAGACAGGTTGTCTAACACTTGTGCTGTTTGGACAGACAGCTTCTCACAGGGGGACACTCACTGCTTGGCAGGTCATTTCGTTGTCATCACCTGGAAGTATTTAAATAAGGAGATGGAACAAATGATTCACAGCTTAAAATAGTGCTCTTATTATCTATAAAACAATGCTTTTCTCCTGATGTAGTAACAGATTAATGTTTCCATAAATTCTTAATTCAATACGTTCTCTGTACCAGCCGTTGAGATTCATAGCCTGCATAACTGTCTGACATGATGAAATCTAACTTTGAAGCTAAGCTGAGCCACTGCCTGAAGGCAAATTGTGGCGCAGGGTCCCGGACCCTGGAGTCTGTTATTGATTTGAGGCTTCCAGCACCCCATGGAGTCAAGGCATTTCCAGAGCATGAGAATCTGGAGCTCAGAGGACAGGCATGACTGGGTGCTATTGACTGATCTACACATAAGGATCGAAATTTACTATAAGATGGTAATGACCTCAGAGCTCATGACTTGAAGGTATGGGCCGGAGTGAGGGTTAAATTTTAATAGATGTTAAGAGCAAAATAAAAAAAAAACTGATAAGGATACAAGAAAGTGAGGGTGGGGGTTGCTGGAGGCATACAGCCTGGTAGCCTGGAGTTCCTGTATTCTCCTCGTAAGGGACCTTTAAATCAGCCTGAAAGCTTGTTCTAAATTGCCACAATGGGAATTTCCTTTTCATTCACACATCAGGTCTGCTTCCTCCACTCTATTTTTTTCTCACACTTGTCGAGTGGGATAACTCAGTTACAGCATCATACATCAGCCCAACAGAACAGTCCAGTCCGGAACATAGATGCCTTCTGGGTGCGTCTGTGAGGTTGTACAGGGGAGTTAGGAGGCAAGGCATGTTGAAGTAAACTTGTCACTGTTACTCTTCTGGCATTCCGAGCAATGTAGTGACAGCCCTTTAAAGGTCAGCTTATGAATAGGTTAGCTTCCAGTGGATATGGAGCAGAGATGACAGATAAGCAGCTAACTATAAGTGAAACAAGGGAAAAACTGACTTTGATAAATATTCTTACTACTGACACACATTTCCCATTGTGTACTTAAATGTTCCAGTACAAGGCAGATCAGCATGACTTTGTGGAGTCACAGAGTGGTTATTAGAATAAGACAACCTTTAGATCTGAAAACATGGAGGAGTTGAGAAATCTCAAGAGACCATGAAGGGGTTGGTCCTCAGCGATCTGCGCCTCCTGCTGATGTCTTCATTGAATCCACTGCAGTCCGCCTACCAGCTTATTGGGGTAGATGACACCATCACCTACCTCTTGTACCGAGCTTTGGCCCACCCAGAGAAGCCTGGCTGATGTTCTTTGCTTCAACACAACCCAACTGGGACTTCTGAGGGACAAGCTTGGGCTGTCAGGAATGAATCACCACATGTCCCAATGGATGCTGGATTACCTCACTGGCTGCCCACGATCTGTGAAAACACAAGTTGCTGCTTCCTATGTGCACAAAGAAGATTATTTTGTAACCTACTTGCTTTGATTGCCTGTCACTTTGCTGCAGTTGCACTGGAATTGCCCCACTGTGGAACGATGAAGAATATTTTTATTCTGTTCTACTTACCAGAGATGGCCCACTATGTGCTGGAGAGAAAATGTTTGACACAAATGTTACAAGCAGCACTATCAACAAATCATGAGGCAATACGATCTTTTCACAATGGAACTAAAATACTACTTTTCAGTACCATGGAACTATGGTAACACAATGTTACCATAGTGAAAAATTTTAGTTTTGACACCAAAACTGCCAGGTTTCAACAGCTAAAAGTATTTAAAACAAAGGAGTTTGTTCTTCTTATAAGCATATACAAAGTGTAGTCATATCCCTCACCTCAGTCATTAGTGCCTAGTTGTATTTAGTGATATGATGACATTTTTTACTTTTATTCATAAAGATTCTATTATCTGGCTTAGAAATATTCTGCCTTAAGCAACTCGGTCACAGAACAGTTGCCATTGTGTGATTGTAGCAGTTTGGGTGGAAATTACAAATCATTGAAAACAACTGAACCACTTTTTCTAGGCCCAGGCCCAATGTCACCAGCGTTAAGTTTCACTGCTGCCTCTGTGCTTCCATGGTGCTGGTTTCACTGAATTAAAAGCTCTCTTCTGTGTGGGACATTACCATCTCTGTTTTGGATGTAAGAAAGGCCAGAGGCTGTGAGGGGCTCCTTTCACTTTTTACTTTTTTGTTAAAGTAGAGAAATATAATAGAATAAAATTAGTACGAATTTTAATGTGTTTCAGAAATTCACAATGTTTGTTCTTAGCTTTGAAGTAATCACTTACCCCGAGTTTTATAATTATTTTATAATTTTCCATAAATTTTCTGGAAATTGTCCAATAACCCGAGAACGACATCAAACCGAATTTTTATTGTCATACAAGGGTTAATTTTGTTTTTCAGAAGCAATAAATGTATTTTCCTTACTGTAGAACATGATAGGAGGGGATGTATTGCTCCATATGTCATGTAACATACAGAGGTACAGCAAGTGGATGGTCAGATTAGTTCAAGCAGTAAAAACAGGAAGAAACATCTGGCCTGACTCTGTCCAAAAGCAGAAAACAATAACAAATAATTAAATTCCTGTTTCGGTCTTTGTGCCAAGCTAATTCTGAGAACATATGTCTGCTCTAGCCTTTCAGATGAACTCTGCAACACAAGACTTGTATCACTGTGAAGAAGTGTTTCTTCATTAAAGACCACAAATTCCTCTGTGGTCTGTTTTCTCAGCTTCTAAAATGGCCATTCAGAGAGGCAAAGCAGTACTTTTCATTTCATCGTCATCCCAGTCCTGACGGACGTTTCCACATGTGGTCCTATTATTGGAAAAAATGTAAGACTTTTCCATTAATGCAGTGTGATACTGTCTTTAGTTGTAGCTTATTATTACAGACTAAACTAAACTAAACTACTATCTTCACATCTCAAGAAATCTTCTTAGCTTCCTCATTGAGTGTTGTTTTAGTGATTACTAGAGGGAAAAAACACCAACTTTCTCTGAGTAAAGTAAACGAAAAAGTTCTTGCACAACCCAAAAACATTAAATGGAATCCATTAAGAAAATATTAAAGCTGGCACGCAGAGATTATGATAACCAGCAGTGTCATAACTGGGATTAAATCTGGTTCAACAGAATAACAATTGGTTATGCTGAAAGCCTCTTGTCTACAGTCCAAAAGAGGATTATTTATTGATTGTGGAAGTAGAAATTTAGAACTTTGTTGATGCTTCAAGGAAAACACTGATTTATGCTACTCAATTCCTCTGGCGCTGCCAATGGTGAGTTCAGTGTTGAATAACAAGCACTGGACAGATATTTCTTGAAATGGGGAGCATTTAATTTTGGCTGTCTTTGGCTTACAAAGATAGCCGACCTCATATTTGTAAAACCGTGGAACAAATGCAAGCATTCACATGCTCAGCATGACTTTCTTTTCTCAGTAGGAAGGTTTTCTGTTTAACCAGGGGGAAATAAAAGGGTAGGAAAAAAAAATTTAACTACAAGTTGAATAAACAGTCTACTTTAAATTGCTATAATACAGTTTAATGTACTAAGAGTAAACATGCAGTAAGTGATTTTTAGATTAGAGAAAATTATGTAGCCAGTTTTCCAACAGTGTTTCGTCAGACTTCTTTAATTTCTTTGACTTTTACGAACAAAAGCACTTTTGAGCATGAGTAGCAAAGCACAAGCGAGCAATAAATACAATTGCATTTTATAGAAAGTAGAAAAGCAAATAAAAAGGTTTGCTGAAGCACAGTTATAAAGGAGGTAACTGTTAGCACAAGTGAACATCTAGCTCCTATGGGGAAAGAGAAAGAAATCATTTAAGCTACCATTTGAAATTGTTTTAAAAGTCATACAACAATTATAATTCATTTATTATTTTTCTCTGGCTGTGCTACTAGAATTGACCCAAATACAGAATAGAGAATAGATAATGAGGAGAGAGAGTCTCCTTCTAGAGCTGTAGAGCCAGAGAGGTTTTGGTGAGGTTGTAGTGGAGGTTGTCATGTTCTGTAATGGTGGCAGCATGTTGGAGTAGCTCAGAAAAAAATAATTCATCCATTAATTTACTTCAAGAGCCTGTGTTCATAATTAGTTACAGACTTTAAGGTTGTCCATTTATCATTCCAGCAGGAGCAATACTTAGCAAAATACTAAAAAATGGCCTGTACTGTGGTTGGGATATCTTTGTTGCAATAAACATTTATAGGCAGGCCAACTTGATAAAGCTGTGCTTTTAGTTCAGTTAGGTAAAACATTTAGGTAATATTTCATTTCTGCTATATTCTCTTGGTCTCCCCGACTAAGTCATGACCTTTGCAAGACCTCCTGTGGTATCTGGCACCAGCATGTTAGCAAGAAACCCTTAAAATGGAGGTTCAGGCTGGGAGTCGAAGCAGCCAAACACACAAGCAACATTGGGCTTAAACTCAGCTTGGGGGTAAATGTTCATTACTTCAGTGTTTTAGTGTCCAGTTTGTGGTTATTTTTTCTTTTTGTTGTGGTCTATTTCTTGAGTGGTACATTTAAAGCGTGTTTTTTTGGGGGGTTTTTTTTAGATTGTTTTAATTTTTAGAAATAAATATGCCTTGAATATTTTTCTTAAGAAAGCATTAAAGTCTTCAAAAATAGACCTGCTTGAAGTGAGAAGGTACAACTATAAAGATATACAAAACCTAAGAAACTACATGCCCAGATGGCTCAGGTACTGTTGATGAGAGCAGCATTTTTTTTTTTCATTTTACATTTAATACATTATTTAACTTAAGCAAGATTTTCAAGAAAAATAGCAGTCAAGTATTTTCCACTTCTTTTCTTCTACTTTCATTCGTAGAGGCAATTAATATTTCTTCCACCACTGGTTACCACTATTAAGATTTACTCTAATGCCTACTCTCCTTTAACCCAAAACATAATAATTTTAATTAATTAAATGTAGCAATAGTCAAAGTCTGATATTTTTTAAAATCAATATGCAAATTTATTGTGAATAACAAGTTACCGTATTTTCCGCACTATAAGGCGCACCTAAAAACCTTAAATTTCCTCAAAAGCCGACAGTGCGCCTTATAACCCGGTGCGCCTTATATATGGACCAATATTGAGCCACAACAGGTCTGCGGTAACTACGCAACTGCAACTACGGTAAGCAGCTGCCGACTTCATTTTCCCCGTAGAAGCGCGCAGTGCATGCTGG
>CAEGAF010192528.1:0-31333 GCA_903067075.1 Micropoecilia bifurca | reverse complement strand
ATAACTGTGGTATCATGTTCTCCCTGCTAATTTTATTATGTTTTTATTATTTTTTTATTATTGCAACATACTTAACGCTACAGGGAAAAAAAACTCATTTACTCAAAAATGACTAGGAGAGGGCAACAAAACGCAACAAAACTGATAGAACAACATTAACTGGTCCTGCAATGCACTCAGAGAAGCAAAATGTTTTGGGTGGACTGTCCCTTTATGCTGCGGTGCTAAGAGTAAACAGGAGATCTCACAAAGGGGCGATTCATAAACACACAGTAAAGAGACTGAGATGTGGGTGTTAGAGAATGAGAAAAAGTACAAAAATAAATTAATAAGGTGATATTAAACGTAAAATTATTTGGTTGATCTGCTTGCTGCATCATCCTTGTCATTGATTCAAATGTAAAAAAAAAACCTAATTGTTAGATGTTAAATATTTTCCTTATGAACAAAACAAGAAATTAAGGCAAAATATATGTTTAAGGGGATCCTCCTCACTGACGTTCAAAATAGATCCAGCAGAAGGTTTAGAGACAGTTTCTAAATGTGACTGATGTGTGTCTAACTTCTGGAAAAATATTATATAAAACACTTGTACTAATTTGTTTGTTTATGGGTATTATCATAGATAAAATCTTTGATTTTTACACGTATATATGAGTTGAAAAACAGGACAAATACCAAACTTAAATTTATGCACGTTTATTGACTTACATTTTTAGATTTTGATGTCTACGCATGCATTTTTATTGACAGTAGTCCCACTTACACATAACTCCTTGTGTTTCCATAGCACCTAAAACGATCAAGAACCTGACACAGGTTGTTTGACATCATTTGGAATACAAGAATTTTCAGTTTGCCCTTCAGCTGCCTTGGAGATCCATTTTCAGAGAGACAATTTCACACCATTTCAACAAAAAATGATGCTTACAATCAGTTTGGGCCTGGGCTACTTAGCCTCGAAAGGAGTGGAGAAACTGCTAAGACATCATAAGGAAGAAGTTGCAGAAGACCGCAACGAGGATATCAGGTGGAGATATTTTGGGGTTGAGGAGTTAATTCCAGAGGACCAAAGCAACACGGATGTTTCAGCCAATATCGACAGTGCCGTTTCAGGTGTGGTGACAAGATTAACAAATTTCACCCCTGAAGATATAGTGGCTTTGGAGAGCATCTGTGCACTGGGAAACTTGCTCTGAGGACACAGATGAAGACCAAAATGACATGGACGTTTCCACCAACCATGTCAGTGCCGCCTCAGGGGTATTGACACCTTTAACCGATTTTACCCCTGAAGATACCATGGTTTTTGAAAGCATATGTGGACTGGACTGGCCCTGGGGACGCAGATTAAGTACAAAGTGACATGGACGCTTCTGCCTTCTTGTCAGTGGCACTTCAGGTGTCTTGACAAGTTTGGCAACTTTTACAGATGAAGATCCTGTGGCTTTGGAAACCTTCTGTGGATTCCACTTGGAAACTTGTCCAGGGGACGCAGACACTGATGTTTGAAAGAGTGCTGATGTTCCCCTTGAAAAAATGGACCTGGCCGTTGAAGCGAGCTGTGATAGCCAGGAAGATGCGATAAATTTAGAACAAGTCTGTTATTAATTCTTCAAGTATGTCAATGACTCATGTGTATGCTTTTATTTTGAAGTGGTTCCTTTTATTGGAAGGAAGTTTGTTCCGTTTTTTTCTTCTTCTTGACGTTCAGTTGATCTGTTTGTTGTTTGCTGTTGAGAATGGTGCTGCAGTCATTGACGATGTAAGTTGTGGTGTTAGTCGTATCATTAATGGGTGGATGTTGGTTGTCACTTCTGACAACACTTATTAGTTACAAAGTGTGTTTCTAGAGTTTTGAATGTCTGTATTGTTAATGGATGGAATTTAGTGTTGAAACTATCTTTGTATTTGGCTGTTAGTCTTGAGACTAACAGCCAAATTTTGATTTTAGGGGTGGGGACAACCCTAAAATCAGCTCATAGGGACCAAAAGAGAGGGATGTTCTCAAGCCAAAGATAGAGAACTATCAGATCTCTTTGGACTGACACCCTGGAAGCAGCTGATGGATACTGGCAGTCCAACTGGCATGCAGCTCTGGTGGTCGCTAAGGCAAAAACTTGGGTGTAGAAGACGTTTCACCGATGTCCATGTGATATTGCAGAGTCGCATCAGCCAACACAACCCTACAACATCCAGAGCCTTAAGGAACTCTAGGCGAATCTCATCCACCCCTGGGGCCCTGCCACAGAAGAGCTTTTTGACCACCTCGGCGACCTCGTCCCCAGAGATTGGAGAACCCAACCCAGAGTCCCCAGGCTCCACTTCCTCAGTGGAAGGCATGTTGGTGGAATTGAGGAGGTCTTCGAAGTATCCTGGCCACCGACCCACAATGTCCCGAGTCGAGGTCAGCAGCACACATCCCCACTATAAACAGTGTTGGTGCTGCAGTGCACTGGATGGCTTACTCACATGCTTGTGTTGTGGGTTCAGGCTCTTCAACGTGTGGCCTGGTCTGGTCAGCAGATGCGCCTGTTCTCTGCTTTGCACTTCATTTTGCAGAAACTGAATCAATTCTGGGACTTTCCATTCGTTGGTTGAGTTTTGTTGCCATGTATAAGCAAGTGCGATGTCTTCTGGAATAAGCTGGACATAGCAGACAGCCATAAGAGTCAATTTGCACTCCAAGAGACTCCAAGCTGCATATCTGGATCTCACATTCATCATACAAGTGCCTCAAAGATGCAGCATCAGAGGATCTTCTCACAGGTGTCAAGTTCAGTAATTTGGACATATGAGCACTTATCACAATATCCTTCCTCCCAAAACAATTCTGGAGTAACTCTATTGCAGCGTCATAGTTGACATCTGTCATTGTCAGTCCTGCAATAGTCCGAGCAGCTGCTCCAGTCAGGTAGGATCTCAGGTAAGTGAACTTGTCCGTCTTACATAGTCCATCATTTCTGTGAATAGCTGATTCATACTGTGACCAGAATTCCTGCCATTGGCTTATTTCTTCATCATACTTGGTTATCGTCAGTTTGGGCAGTTTAACAGTCTGTTTGGATTGTGAATAACGTTGGTGGTTCGAACCTTCCAAATAAGAATCCGGTCCGTGTAATCCTGTGAGCTCGTTATCTCAGTGTCCAAGTCTTCAATAGACGTTTCATCTTCTATGCTCTTGTCCAAATCCAATAAAATTTCCTCCTTAGAAGATAAAACTGCCAGGAACTCACGCAGTTTATCAATATCCGGACTCTCTTTGCCCACCTCCTCCTCTAATTGGGTTAACAGCTTCGTTGTTGCTATTTGGATGGTCGACCGTTTCCTCTTTAACCGCTCCAGTCCTTCCATCATGTTGGCTGCTAAACTGAGCCTGAGCTTCACTTCGTTTAGAAAAATCAAAAAAGTCCTTATTCCTAGGTTTCGGCACTAAAATGTTACGGAGTGAAGCTTCTTCAAATAAGACGGAGGCTCGTACGTCTTTTACTGAACCTTTCTGTTCCGTTTTTATTGAAGAGAAAAAACTGCGACAGCTGATAACTGCAACAGCTGTTCATGACCATAGCAACCACAATCAACAAAAGCAGGATAGTGACTTAACAGAACCAGATTCTGTTAAGCATTCTTCAAAATAAAAGACTTCCTCTATTCAAATAAATCAACGGGTACTGGAGGATTTCTCTCCGATTGACCAGTTGGAAATGAATTGTATCCATCTGAGAAAACTTTTTTTTAAATGAAAATAATTGAATTTTTAACCCATAAATCATCTGTTAGGCTTTGGAATTCATGCTAAAAATCCTCAAAGTTCCATAATTTGTGTTCTAGAAATACTAACTAATCATAAAAACTGTTTATCAACAAATGTAATATTTTTAAAAAAAAATTTGAATAAATTTACGTTTATAAAACATATCCAGCTTTAAAAGGTGTACTTGCAGCTCCAACAAGCCCAACTCCTACTAGTATTTAACTCAAAACAAATTTATTCGCTCAGACTTCTTAATGTTTGCTCTAAAATATTTCAGCATGAATGATTCATGCTTTGTTTTGATATTCCAGCAAAAAGTGCTACTAAAACCCGGTAACCAGTGTGATTCACCCCAATGTTGTTGTAACACACACTCGTAGTGCATCCCACAGGAAGAGTGAGAATCTGACAGCAGAAAAATAACTCCATTAGTGTGTTTGCAGTCGAGTGGAAAATGTCTGAAGCTTGAATAGTAAGAAAAAACAAACACTTTAGCTCATCCTCACCTGCCAGAAATCTCCAAATCTTTAATATTAAGAGATTAAGAACTGTCACAACATGATAAAACCCTGCAAATGTTGCAGCCTGTCTCAAGCTTATTCACTCTTTGGCATAAATTTAGACTCCGGTAATGATTTATATTTGCTGCAGTGTTGCGCAAATGGCTTTTATTCCTCATCAAGGCGTCTGATAGCTAAAAATTATTACCAGAGAGATGAAGAAGTGTCGCTCCAAATAACATTTCTTTTCGCCAATCAATGGCGTCTTTGTTGTTTTCTTCGTGACATTTCTTTCAAATGTCAGAATATTGAAATCAGTTCATCAGAGCTGATCCCAAACTTTGGCTGCCGGATCGATGAACCTGCATGTTGATGCGCCGTGACGCTGCTCAGGTTTATTACAGGAAACAAGGCACTTAAAGCTGGTTGTAAGGAGCAGCATCAAGCTAGAAATAAGTTATTATTAAACATGTTGAAACAAAAACAATCTGTAGGCAATTAGTGATTATTAGGATAATTACTTATTAACCAGGGCCTCTGTCTCAGTTTGCACCAATATAACATTTACTCTGCAGGTATGAATTGAAACTTTTCCTGGTTATCCAAGCATACGATTAATAAAATACACTACAATTTAATACAGTAAAGACACTCTAATTACAATCAGTGTTTCTGCGATTAGAGTCATCAATTAATCTACCGATTATTTGATTATGAATCAATTAATCGGTTAAAAACGTCCCATTTTGCAGATTTTTTTATTCGTGCTGTTTTTGTGCAATTTTAAAAATTCATTTAAAGATATTTAAAAGAAATTATTTTTTTTACGAGAAGAAAATAAACATTTAATTTCCCAACATGCAACAACAAAACATTCATTTTGGGTCTATTTTATTTTAAATGAAAAATACTATTTTTGTTCATTGTTTTAATCATTGACGCTAGATAAACTTCTAAAAACTCAAACCTTTTTGTTTTTCCCGACGTCAATGCTGTAGCTTATATTATTTTTTTCTTTCATTTCTGATTAAACCAAATTAATAAGTGGAGAGCAAAAGATGCTTTTCATGAGATTTGTTTGGAGAAGCTAAAGTTAACCTGGTTTAACTTTTTTTAAAAACGTGTTTTAAATTTTTTTATGCATTTTTAATCAAAATACTTTTGATTAAAATGTATTTTAAAAAGTTAAACCCAATTTTGAAGTTGGTATTCTGCGTTTTACAATTACTCAATTACTTGACAATTATTTTAATAACTGATTAATCCGATTAATTGTTCAGGAGACTGAAAACCCAACAGCAAATAACATTGATGACTGAGCTCTGCTGGTTGATTAGAGATATTTCTGCTGAAACTCCCTCCAGGTTGTGACATTAATTACTTTCACCTCCTTTAACTCTTACAGGATTTCTACAAAACACCTCTGTTCCTCTTGTTCCTCCTCTTCATCTTCTGTCTCCATGTTTCGTTCATTTCTCTTCAGTGAATTCAGAAGGAAACCTCGTCGGCCATCATTGACGTTTTGAACAAAGTGTAACATGAACATGTGATTCGTTTCCTGCACAGACATAAACTATCACAACACTCTGACCCTCAGCACCTGGCAAAAGAATCCGCTATCGGCTCAAACTCAACCGTGACTCATATTCTACAGCAGAGGTTCCCAAACTGTGGGTCGTGCCCTCTAAGAGGGCGCGGGAAGCCATCTGGATGAAAAAAAAGAAAACTTGAAAGAACAATGTATGCACTGGGTTTTTACCTTAGAATGGCCAACTCTCTGTTATTTCTATGTCAATTTGATACAGTAGGGGCTTCTGCACTTCCCATATCTGTGTCCTCTGTCACTTTTATCAGCAGTTAAAACAGTTTAATCTGTTAACATGTAGTAACCTGTTTTTCCGAGCCGCCTTTAAACGCAACATACGCGACGGAGACCTGCTGCTGCTGGTCAGAGCTACACAGCTGTGTTAGAATCATGGCAGCAAAACACAAAAAATTTTGCAAAGTTTCTCCCCCAAACTAACCGACTGAGTTGAGTAAAGCTGTTGGATGCAGGTAAAAGACGACTAACTAGCTGATATCAATACATCACCTTAAGCTTAACAAGTAGCCTGCAGGCTACCGATGTTGTTGTCTATGTTCAGCTATGTACGAATCCCCTTCCCCTCCCCATCGTTTCAACCAGACAGCCATTTGTAATCCATAGGGGGGGCCCAGAAAATGATTGGGCAGAGAAGAAAAAGTTTGGGATCCACTGTTCTACAGTCTGCCATCGTGGAAAACCAGGACTTTGTTTAGCTTGATTCAACCCAGAGGCGGTTAAACCCCTGATCAATATGAAAGTCCATAGCATCGGGATGCGTGTCAGCGTGTGTATACATATTTATTCCTGTGCAGCCGTGTTTGTTTATGTATTAGATTCTTGATTAATCTTCAGTTTAGTGAGGACGCTTTCAGAAAGAGATACTTTAGTATTCATGAAAGCAGATCGTGCTTCATATTACAAAGTAGCTGCCAGTGAGGAGAAGCGATGGAAGCCATGTTGATGTAAAGTAATCACAGAAAGAAGACTAAATTTTACCAACAACAATAAATATATGCAGTAATTCTTCAGCTACTATTATGTTAAATATTTGATAGTTTACTGTCACTCATACGTCCTGTTAGCGGGACAAATATTGCTTCAACTACAACGATTATTTTAGTAGTCGATTAATCAATTAGTTTGACGATTAATCATTCTAAAAAAAATTTATTTAGCCACTTAAGCGATTTTATACCATGTTAGAAATGCATTAAACAATGCAAACAGCAAACAATTGAATTCCTTTTTAAATAAAGTAATGACTGCATTCCTTTAATGTACAGTTGAGCATTTGTAACACAGGATGAATCTGCAGACAAAAATATACCTCTAACATCAACACGTAAAAAGTTTAGATTGTTATTTTTGATCAGATATGTTTATTTTTTGGATAAATTGATAAAACTTTGCCACTTCAGAAGTTTTGGATGAAGCTTATTTAAAGACAAAGGGTTTTTTCTTATCTTAAATGTAAAATGTATATGTTTTTCTGCAGTTCTTGCTAAATTCCTGCTCTGAGTGTGGTGTTGTTTCACCAGTTGACATTTTCTGCATACTCTAATGATTAATCGATTACTTAATTATTTATTACGATTAATCGTTTCTGCCCAAATGTTTCAGTGTTTGTACTGCTTCATTATATTATCATAAAGTCAAAATTCATCAAAAAATCAAATTTCTGAGATTAAATTCTGACTTTGAGAAAAAATATTAGAATAATCATCATGATTGTAATAGAATATGTTTTCATTAGATTAGCAGGAAAAATCCTACAAATTTTCTCAGAATTTCTGTCATAATTCTGAGAAAAATGTCAGATTTCCAAGAATAAATGTAGAATTCTGAGATAATTTTTTTTTGTTTCATTGTTACCTAATGAAACAATGTCAAACAAACAAAACAATAATTAAAATGGATTATGAAGTTTTTGTAACCAAGATTGCATTTTAACAATATTTTTTTAGATTTGACAGGGAAAACAGGCAAAAGAGGCAGGTAGTGCAAACTAACGTCTTCACATTTGGTGACAAATAAATGCAGCTTTTCTTGAAGTTATGAAATTAATTGATTTATTTCTTATTGTGAAAGGTGAGAAATGGTTCCATTTTCATCAGCAGGGGCAGAAAGGGGTTGAATGGAAACCAGTGAAGAGGGACAAGAAAGAAACAGGAATCAGAATACAGATGAAAAATGAAGAAGCAGGTTATTACATCTGGCTGCTCGCTCCATCTAAACCCATTTAAGGGCAGAGTCAGATTTCTGCTCCACGATGGACAAGAATGAAAGCAGAGAGGAAGTGGCCCATGAAGCCTTGCATCAAATACTTTAAACTCTGCTCTGATGTTTGTTGATGCAGATGTCTGAGGTGAAATTAGACTTTTCAGAAGCAACGATGAGAGGAAAACCTTCATCAACAAGCTGCTTGTGCCTCCCCCCTCAAGGATGGCATCACAGAATCTGGGTTGCCCTTTCTTGTCCTTCCCTCTTCTCCCTTCCAGTAACTTTTCATTAATCTTCAGCATAAACAAACTGACTTGCTCCCCTGATTCTTCTGAGTCATTTTGGGTTGAAGATGGAGCAGAAGTCCATGAAAACATCAAGTTGTTTGAGCCTCTTATAGAAATGTGTATGGAGTTAGTGTCCACTGTAAATAGTGCAGCAGATAATTGAATATTTTACATGTTGATAAAAGAAGCTTGGAACTTGGGGGGCGGGGGCGGTGGGGTGGGGGGGGAGTTAGCCTCTAATAAATTTAAGATGTCGGCCATTTTTCAAGGTGATTGTCATGAAAAATTAGGTTTTGCACTTAGATCGTGTAGTAGATTAACATGTTTGGCATCAAATCACATTTTTAACCTTAGAATTTATATATTTCCTTTTTCTGGGTTTTCAGGGTTGTAATGGAGAATATCCGTTTGCACTAAAAGTAGCAGTAGTTATTGCTAGTGGTGGGCAAAGCTAACAACATCAGGTTCACTAACCAATTTTTGACTAAACTAGAATTTTAGGCATGCTAACGCTAATCAGTGAAACATAAATAAATTGGTGCACCCTAATTCTAAACTGCTTAAACATTTTTTTTTAAAATTAGCTGAAGTTGATGCTAAACTGCTAAAGATAAGAATGTTAGCTCTGCTAATGCTAAACAAGTTAATAGATAAAACATTACCAGAAGCGAAGGCTAATCGCTAAAGGATTTTTGGAAAATGATGCAAAACCACTAAATTTCATAAAAAATAGAAGCTTAAGCTAACCACATAAAGATTTACATCCCTTATTTTAAATTACATTTCTGCTGGTATTTGAATTTATTTACACAAAATGTAAACAATCTATTGTCTTTAATAGACGAACATAATAACTGCACATTCCTTGGATGAAAGGATGCTATTTTTAACATCTGCAAATGTTTTAGTGCAGTAAATTACTGTAAAAAGATTGCATGTTCACCCTTTTCACCATGTTTTATACATTTCACATCGTCAACTTGAATTTCAGTCATTTCTGAAGATGGCTGCCATTGTTGAGCCTTTTAAGCCAGTAATTGCCATAAAATGTTACCATTTTCCTGATTTGGATTAACTTAAAGTCGCATCATTTGTTTTTGACTTTTTACATTCTATTTATACGACTTTAAGGATATGCAACAAAATCAAAAACTGAGGACTCATTTGGTCGTCAAAACGAAGGAGATGAAGATGTGGGACAGAATGAAAGACCTTTGGCTTAATGGCTAGCATTAGCTTTTGCTGATTTTTTTTTTTTTTTTTTGTAGTTCCATGGCGTAGCATCAACTTGCAAAATATTTTTATGCAATTAGCTTTAGCTTCTGCTAATTCTTTCATGAATTTATTGGTTTAGCATTAGCTTCCAAAATATTTTCTGCTCTTAGCATTAGCTTCTGCTACTTTTTCAGAATTTTAGTTGTTTAGCATTAGCTTCCAAAAATCCTATGTGGTTAGCTTTAGCTTCTGCTATTTTTTTTAATAAATGTAATCGTTTAGCATTAGCTTCCAAAAATCTTTATGTGGTTAGTTGGAAGCAGTGATGGTTGCAGGAGGAAAGATCTCTAATAAAGCTCTTTAGTGCAGTTAGGATGCAGATGATGTTGCATCCATGCTGTAGGGCCATACTTATTAAAGATATAGCTCAGCTGTTTTTATGTTAATTTCACTAAAAACAGTATAGCAGCTGGACATTTGAGCAAATTAATCACTAAAGCATGTAAAAATAAACAGTGAAAATGTATTAGATTAATGATAAATGCGTGTTCCTGCAGCCGTTATTCAAAATTAATTGATGGATTGAAAGTTGCGGCTTTCACTGGAAAATACCAACCTTACAATGAGTCACTCTTCTAACTAAAATGTTTTCTTGCTTCCTCCTGTGGTGTATTGTTTTTTTAGCCTGCCATTATGTTCCTTTGAAGTCTAATGTCAAACCATTTCAGTTTCACCTCTTGTCCTCTCCCATTTCTCTCCAGACTTTCATGTTTGACGCAATAGAAAACCGAGATCACTGGCTCCTAAATAACAGCGACAAAGAAACTCGCCCCTTTTTCCTTCTTTCATGCAATTATAAATTGGTCAACTTGTGGTTTATCAACTTGTCTTTCTTTTAAAAGACTTGTCTGATAAAGTAGGCACAAGGTCCATGTTTTTCATCCAGCGTACTTTGATACGACTCTCCTTTATTTAAAGCTTTTATAATATTCCGTACGCAGCCCTATGTCCATCAGACCGTTGTGAAAGAGTTATGAAAACACGGCTCATTTGATCAACACCGTTGCGAGAACGTGAAGTGAAACACACAAGTAAACACACTCAGCCCGAGTTGCTTTTAAGGTTTGTTCGAGCGCAGCGACTCTGTCTGCAGAAAAGTAATTGCGATATTAGTTTAACAAGCGCTTTTGGCTTTCATCCATTTTAACTCTGTGTGAAGGATATGGACATGGAGTCCAGGACAAGACGACAACTTTTCACTGAAACCTCATTTAAAGACGGACTTTCCCTTCCATTTTCTGCTATGATGTGATGTATGTTGTTTGTGAATTACAGATTTTTTTTAAATTTGGCTAAATAATTAAATGTTTAATGCAAATTTGCATTAAAGGTCCATTGAAAATGACATTATTTACCAAATGACACCAGTTATTAACATTAATGAAGATTCCTGCACGTGTCGGTGTCAATTAAATCTTTTTATTTTTTAATTAAATGCAACCATAATCAGACCTGTAATTGGTTTTCAACCCCAGAGTGACCCGTACGCATCGTTTGTTTTTGCATTGTTTGCCAAAGTAATCATGGCCGCCGCCATCGAACGATTGATTTTAATGTTTGTACACCAATGGGAGTTGACAAGATTGTTTAAAAATAGTTTCGTTTTTTCTTAGTTTATTTAAAAATGGACAATATTCAAAAAACATTAATAAAAGTGGCTTTGCACCAGATTTAGCTTTAAATAGTTTCCAACGACTGGGTTTTAAATCCGGTTCGGCTTCTTCTGGTGCAGAATTATGACACATTTTTCACGTCAGTGGCGTAAAAGTCGGATTAAATGCAACATTTAATCCATTCAAACTGCAAACGCTTTGGCTCAGATTGGAATCGGGTCGTTCAGGTTGTTATACACCCAGGCCAGAAAGAGCAGATTTGGGTTGCATTCCTTAATTTTCTGTATTTTTGTAAAAATAGAATTTGAAATCCCACTGTGAACGAACGGTTTATGTTTTATCTTTTTCTGGATTCTAAGGCACGTAAAGTGAAACTAAAGGGTGAAGTAAGTCGGTCAGTCAAAGCAGATTACGTGTTGCTCCGCGACGCTATGGGAGCCATAATGTAGCTAAAACATTTTGACGAGAACGTTGTACCACACAAACTCTCTTCAAGAAACAGAATTAATCCATATTAATCCACTAGAGGGCGCTGTTTTACTCCAGAACATTATATAAGGCGCACTTGGTGAAATTAAAGGTTTCTAAGTGCGCCTTATAGTCTGCAAAATATGGTAATCATAATGTATTGAGCTTTTTTTGTCCTTAACCTATAGAGATTTTCTTTCTTCCAGCAAAGCTTTGATTACTTTTTTTTTAGTTGCCACACGTCGTGTTGTGACACCGTTATGAAAACAACTGAGAATAAAACAACGGCAGAGTAATTTTCTACTCTTCTGCATGTCCAATAAAACAACCCATTGACATAATTTCTATTATGCTACACAACTCATTTCACTTCAAGTACCAAACCTAATGCAGGCATTTTACTAACTCATTACTTCCTCCTTCTTACTGAGCCTCATTTATTTGCAAAATATAATTTTTTTTGTATTCTTTCTGCTTCTTATTTCTGATTACATTGTGAAGGCTTCCTGATGCTACGTCCCCCAACAAACTCTGCATTTTACTCACCCAGATCCCTTATAACTCTGTTTATAATGTGTTTTATCAGGCAGACTCTCTTGTAGATTTGTCTTGGGAAATCAGAACTGCTTCAGTTTCCTGACTGTGTCACAAACCATTAAAGCCGGAGCATGACGGTTTTGAATTCATTTGCCCTACTTACTATCACATAGTGTGCAATGTGACTGTTGTGCATAGACAACCTGAAAGCATCAACACTCACTCCGCTTCTGGGTTTGGATCTCAACCGACAACTTCTGAGCTGGAATATTTACAGAAAAACAACAAAAAATAGTTCTGGCTCTTCATGTTGTATTTGCAACCGTCACAATTAATTGATTACGTGATTGATTAATTGTTAACTGGAGTGTGGTTTATTTTTATCTTGTAAAATAATACAAATATTACAGTTTGTAATCATTACATTTAGTATTTTTTCCTCATAGGTTGCACATTTGCTCTAGTATCAAATTCAAATTTCAGTAATCGATTAATCATAATTAATCGATTATAAACCCTACATATAGCAGTATTTATTACAATTTACCCACTTTTTCTTTACTGTTTACTAAAGTATAAATCACTGTGAAAGCCCATCCAACAGGTCATATTCGTTCCTGGATGCAGGATGTGATGATATTCTACCATATTACACATCCAAATTATGCTTTGCAATTAATCAAATTTGATATTTTCTTGAACTCCAGTGATTAGACTCAATATTGACCTTAATCCTCATAATAGACTTCCATCAATCACTAATATCTATTGTGATATTCGGGATGTAACTGAAGGCTTTGAAATAAAACATTTTCCAGACTCCGCCTCTGTAATAGGTGTTACTTTGACTCTACAACAGTTGTTGTTTTATCCTGGAGGTATCCACTATAGAGAGATTTCATCTCTTTGTGTGAAAGTCTCCATAACCAGATATCAATCCTGTCTGGGCTTGGTCCTGAAAATGTCATATTTCACCTCCAATGGCCTTTTTTTTTTTTTTTTTTTGACTTTTTTTTCTGAGCAACAACTCCAACACGAGCGGTGATGAGACTGTCCCAGCGACACAGTCAGGCTATATCACGCTGAGGCTGAGCGGGTGAATCAGTGGCCCAGGAGGTGAATAATTCAGGTGATGAGATGTAGACCTTCAGCTCTGAGACCAGGCCAAGGCTAACATTCATTTAGACCTGTCAGGCTCTATTCAGCCGTGCACTTCTCTTACAAGCAGCTCCCTGCCTCTCTTTGCCGCCTTTCATTGCAGTAGAGCTTATTAAATTGTTATATTTTTGCTTTCTCACCTTCTGATCCCCCACCTTGCCTCCCATACTCCCCTGAAGGGCTGTATTGTACAAAGAGCCAATCTTTCCCTCGAGTTTTGCTCTGAGTTGGACTTGGACTGAAAAGTGATAAAGGATCAAAATGCATAAGAGAATTTCAGTCTCCAGCTAAGCTTGTACTTTGTTTTACCCTCAGGTCGAATATCTCACTGTGCTCACTTTACTTTCTATAAAACATCACACCATTCATTGCTGCTGGTTTTCACCAAGACAGACAGTTAAACCCACGTTTAACTCTAGCATTTCTTTAAATCAACTAAATTTTGATTCATCGTTAACTGGAGTGCATAGACTATAATATATTTGCTGAGATAATGAGGTCAAAACTGTACAAAAGTTTTTAGATTTTTAAGACAAATATAAAAAATAACTTAAGACAAATATAAAAAATAACTTATTTGTTAATGTATTTTAGTACTGAAATGATTAATTGGAAAAAAAAATCACTATTGTTTACTGAAATATGTCAACTAATTTAGTAAGCGATTAATGCAGTATACATACTCTAAAACACTCTAAAACATAGCATTAGCTGAAAGAACAACACACTTGGAGAAATAATTAAGTCAAAACTGTATTAAAATATACATTTTGCAATAACTTCTTCGTCTATAAATCTGCTCTGACCAAAACTGTAAAATTCTATAAAAACTTAAGCACTTTTTGCTTTCCAAATTAATCGGTTAATCAATCTAACAAAATATTAATTTTCTGATTTTAAAAAGAAGTTGAATAATTTATTCACAACTTAATGTATTGTAGAACTAAAATGATTAATCACGATTAATCAATTATTGGATTGTCAACTAATTTAGTAAGTGAGATATGGAGTACACGTCCTGAAAGAACAACACATTCAGAGCAGTAATTAAGTCAAAACTGTACAAAAAACATACATTTTGTATTTAAAACAAAAATAATTGTCTGTAAACCTGTTCTAACCAGAACTCCTCCACTGGAAGTTATTATACAGCTTACAAATTATTTCTATGGTCACATAATGTAATTGTTTCCTATATACATTCTGTCACACATGGATCGAATTCTGTAAAAAACCAAAATCTCATATTAAGCACCTTTTGGTATCCGATTAATCGGTTAATGCGAAAATTAAGCAATTTACAAATGATTAAGAATTCACTAAAATAACTTGTTAGCTACATTTTAGGCAGAAAAATATTCATTTTCTGATTTAAAAAAATAATTAAATTACTAATTTATTTGCATTTTAATATATTTTAAAAGTGAAAAGGTTAAATTCATCACGATTAATCACAATAATCATGATTAATCGCACTTGTTTCTCTTTTTAAGGAGGAGAAACAAGCCAGTAGTAGGTGAAGGTAATGGCAGCAGTGGCTCCGCCCATTTCTGAGTTAAACCAAGTAGCAATAAGCTAGCAGTTCTGTTTTCTTTTTTGTTTTCTTTTAATTGATAAGCAGTTGTTTGTATCTTGTTTTAATTGTAAAGAAATACATATGAACCGTGTTATTTTTCAGCTTTATAGCATCGAGTGCAGAACATTTGCGCTGTAGAGTTGAAGTTTTCCATGTTTCATGTCTTAAAATCACGTACCATAAAAAACAAATGCAGCAGTCTACAGCGGATGTTATTAAATCATTCTGTCAGCAGCAGAGCAATGGACTGGCCCCAGCAGTATTTTTTATTTTTTAGATGGAAAGAGACAGTTCTTATGATTTGATTGACGTGGCGTGCAAAGGAGAGGTTATTGTCAAAAGTTTCTCAGCGTTGTCAGATGTATGGGTGAGTTTCCAGAGAGTAGAGCAGAAGATATGAGTGTATATAGGAGAAACCTATAAAACTGGCCAATAATTCAACTTATCAAACTTTTTTTCAACATTCAACCTTTATTTCAGTTTTCCAGTCAACTTTTAATCATTATTTGTTGTTTTTTAGGCCTAAAAAAAGCTTAGAAATGCAACCATTTTAAACCTTCAGTTCTTTGTCTGGTGGTTTCATTTGAATCAATCAACTTCAGATTAGCTGATTAATCAATAACTAGCTTCCCTACTTTTTTGGATACAGCTAAATACTTTTTTAGTTTTGGATCTACAATGAATAACATTCGATTCCTACAAAAATTAAATAAAGCAATTTTTAAAAATGTACTAGTGTTGTTCCATATCAACTGTAACAAAGTTCCTGATCAAGTGGAAGTGAGCCCAAGTTTCTCCTTTTTCATTTAGTTTAATGTGACATATTTTGGTGTTTTTAAAAGTTCTTAATTCATTTAAAAATTATTTTAACACTAAAACAAGATTTTTTGCTTTTAGCACATGAAGGGAAACAATTTTTAACATTTTATCAAAGCAATTTTTTGCTTTCCTTTTTTTGACCATTATTACTTTTATTTTAAATGTTTTATTTAATGCATTAAACAAGATTGTGTGCATTTTTGTATATATCTATATATTAGTATGCTTTTTTTTTAGTTTGGTGGCTGTTTATAACGGAAAGTAGAAGGAAAAAAACCTGTTGTGAAGTTATAATTGTTTGGCCAAATCAAAATTCTTAAAGAAAATGGGAAAAAAGCAGAAAATGTGAAATTGTGAAGGTTATGAAAACGTATATCGTGATCATTTTTGGGGGCCAGGGGAGATTTGCGATATCGTCCGTTATGTGATTTTTTTTTCGATATGTGACTAAAGTTTTGTCGCCTCTCCAATAAATCATCTCGGCTCTGAAAGTCAGACATCCTTCCTCTTTCCTGTTTTATTTACACCAAACATATTTGCTGCTGCTGCGTCTCGGAGAATCTTGAATTTACATTTCCCCCTGCCTGCCTCTTCATCCTCCTCATCCTCCCGTGCGTGGCGATGTCTCCTGCAGGGCTTGTGGGGAGCTCAGATTGATCTGCGGCTCACGCTGTGTGGTCAGCCCCACAGGAAATGTTTGTGTAATGGCTTCTATATGAGCGCTGTCAAAGCAGATGAGGATCCGGCGCTCCCGGCAGCCGGTGTGAACAGCGTGCCGACAAGCCCCAGCAGGGAACGCTAAGCCCCCGTTTAACCCCTGCCGCTTCTTTCCTCTTCCGTCGGCCGTTCTCATTAATACAGAATGACTGTGTGTTTTTGCTGTGATGACTCAGGGTTTAAGTGACATTATGTTGGCCTTTAAAGATAAATACCAGTGTTATTTAGAATGCACTTCTGGACTGATTTGTAAATGTATTCATTGCGCTTGACCTTTTTCGCATTTTCAGCAAACTTAAAAGGATTTATGGTTTTTTTTTCTTCACCTAAACACAAAAGCGTTGTGCAAGCGATACAAAAATAAAAAATAAAATAAAAAAACTGCCATTTTCTGGTGATAACGATGTTTCTTGGTGTTTGGAAAAGGAGCCATTCCAAAAACCTTCCAATTATTAAATTAGAATCAGCTGGTTCTGCCCTGTTACCTAGCAACCACAGCGGAATCCAGCCCTGTTACTTAGCAACGAAAGTGTGTGCCTTGTTTTGAAACCATTTTCAAGGAATATAATGGTAATGGCATAATAATAATAATAATAATAATAATAATAATGCAAGAACACGATCTCAAAGATTAATAAACTTTACATTTTAATGAACATTTAACACTGGATCTGGAAGACATTTTAAATATCCAAAATAAATAAACACAACAAGAGAAACAACAAATAAAATGAATTATGCTGTATCTGTAAACAACACTGTTAGTCAGAAAACTGCTATTTGAGACCAAAGTACCAGGCTGAAGACTTTTGTCGTCCAATCTTTATTAGAGAAAGAAGAGAAAAGCAGTAAATCATCCAAATGGAAATTATTGAGCATGTTTTAATTTTTTATGCCATTAATTGCAGGCCTGCTCAAGTATATATATGTTATGTACAATGGCGGCTAGAAAAGACAAAGGTTTCATTGCTCACTTACCTTTCAGGAACCACTTGCTACATTCTTGTTGGTTGTGCAGGAGGCTCCACTTTGCTTTTTAAAGATGTACAGCTGTGTAACTGCATCTGTTTTCAGTCGTTTTCACATACTAGTGTAAACATTGAGTTTGAAAGAGTCCCAAAATGACTTGGAGCTTCTACAAACCAATGCAAATACAAGCTGAACTTTTCTTATTTCTGTTTGAAAACCAAGCGTTGTTCCTCAACCTTGGTTATTTATTGTGATCTACTACATAAACTCATAATAAGATGTCTTGAGGTTTGTGGTTATAACCTGGCAAACTGTAGCTGCTTTGCGTAAAATGTATGCAAAGCAAAAGTATCTCAGAAGAACTTCTTACGTAATCATGTTCTTCTTCTCTTAACCAACATTTTCTCTTTAAATCAATTCCTTCTTCAGATTCCAAGATCCTTGAAGCTTCGCTCCTCGCCA
This sequence comes from Micropoecilia bifurca, assembly GCA_903067075.1. NCBI lineage: Eukaryota > Metazoa > Chordata > Actinopteri > Cyprinodontiformes > Poeciliidae > Micropoecilia > Micropoecilia bifurca. The sequence goes on along the minus strand of CAEGAF010192528.1, from coordinate 13,393 downwards.
GCTATGAATCATTTTCACTGTGAAATCAAGACATAAGAACACTTATAGGAACCAGTGTTTTCCCTTGTCGGCTTCTTATCTGTAGTCCTTCTCATCTGCGATGCGTCCGTATCTCTGAGATTTCTCTTTTTAAAAATTCATCCCTTGATATTTCGACTCCTTCATCTTGGTTTCCTCCGTCTGTTTCCTGTCTATTCGGGGACGATGGTGCAGTCGAAGCCTCGCTTGCTCTTCATGGTCTGTTACTCCACACTCGCTTGTTGACACAGCGATGCTGGTTTAGTGTGTGTGGGTTTGCATGCATGCTTAAAAGGGAATTAGTTTTCATTTGCATCCTCAAAAGGACCGTTACCCAGACTCCTGAGATGCTTTCCTTCCTGAACTGACTGTAGTGTAGGCGTAAAGAACAGCTAGCAGTCAACTTGAGCCTTTTCCTGTTTGACGAAATGAAGCAACATATGGTAAGGGACAAGCTGCTGAGGTTAAATAAGGCTGAGCAGCATTTGTTTGTTCCAGCATAATTCATGACTTGCAAGATCTAGGACATAATCTTCGACTCACAAGCCAAGACAATACAAACGTCTTTCAATGTCCTATGTCTTTTTTGTTTCTCTTTAATGTTTTGGTAGGCAGTTGCTTTCACTTAAAGGGGATGTATTATAAAAAAATTCACATTTTACACATATTTGTACCTCCATTTGGGTTCCTACTGCTTCTAAAAACAACCCAAGCACTTAAAAAGGACGTAGAGACATTTTTTTGGCATTAAACGGATGTTTTTTTTGGTGTCTGGAAAACAAGCCCTTCCAAAAACCTCCGGAATGTTTGTCTCAACCGACAGGCATTTCACCGTTACCTAGCAACCCCAACCTATCCCAGGCCTGATACCTAGCAACCCAAGCAGCTTAAGCGATGAAATCAAACTGAGGTTTGGCAGTATTTCATGTTATTTCATGTTTTATTTTGCATCTAGAAATTGGGCCATTGCAAAAACCTCCAGAATGTAACATCACAAATCAGTAGACACTGCTCCCATTACCTAGCAACCCCAGCAATGCCCCACCCGTTACCTAGCAACCTGAGCTGTGTTCCAGCACCTTTGGTCTGCTGGTTTTATCGCCATATCAGCTGCTGGAAAAGACAAGTGATTTGTTGCTGCATTCTTGTTGGTTATGCAGGAGGCTCTGCATCTGCTTGTCAAAGATGCCCATTTACCTAGTTTTTGGCAGCCATCTTAACGTGCGAGTGTAAACGTTGTGTTAGGGGGTTATCTGGATTTAAAGTGACAGAGGCCCTAAAAAAGGTCTTTCTGAAAGGTAGAACTGACCATGATTGATGATTTTGTGCAACAAAAGTTCTGAATATGTTTTAAATCGCCCATAAACCTCTACTAATCTGCTCAAGGAAGCATCACCTTTAAAGGCCACATTTTAGTTTAATAACTTTGACTAATTATTGCAAGTGCTTTCAAGCGCAGAGTGATTAAAATACTGTTTTTATTACTCAGAATGAATTATATTTCTTATATTTCAAGCCCAAAGGAATGTGCAAACAGGATGTCTTTTTCTTTTTATAAGCCAAATGTGTGAAGGAGTTATGTTTAAGATCAAAAGGGATTTACTTCGCCCTATCCAAAGTTTCATGAATTTATCAGAAATAGTGAAAATGTTAGTCTACAACGCAAATGTTAGTAAACAAAGCAAATAAATGTCCTTGGATTAAAAAAATCCTTGATTATCTTGAATGAAAATTCCTTAAGAGTTAATTTAATTTGTGAACAGCAGAAGCCAGATAATTTAAACTTGAGCCTAATTAAAAGAGAGGCTTAAATTTGTTTGAGAGCATAAATAATTGGGCTTGAACAGCTGAACAAAGGTCAAGTGATGAGTCTAGATCCATCATGACACATCAGAGCTGAAGTGATGCTGATCTCATGCCTTGTAACTACCGTGGGGGGCGCACTGATGATCTGCAGCCATTTCTGATCACCAGTTAATGCTCTGTTGTAAAGTTAGACTATTATTAAAAAGTATGGGATTCTCATACGATGATGATCTCTCATAAACTTGGGAGATTATAAACTAGTCTAATGATGTTTTAATGATTAATCGCGATTAATCGATTGATGAAATAGTCGTCAACTGATTTAGATTAATCCTTAATTGGAGTAGACGGACAGTAAACTATGCGGTTTGAAGAAAAAACAATTCTTAACCCAAAACTCAACAAAAAATATAAACATTTTGCATTTTAGGTTAAAAAAACCTTCATATTTGAAAATGTTCTATCCAGAACTCATAGTGTCACCTTTTTACCTTCACCTGGTTCTAAATCTGTAAAACTGTCCTTTTAAGCACCTTTTGTTGTTTAGTTATTAATTGGTTATTTGAAAAAAAAAGTCAAAAGATTAGCCTTACATTTGATTGATTTTAAGCAGAAATAGCATATCTAAGTATTTACTTTGCTGTTTTATTGCATTTCAGGCTTTAAAATATTTTTCTTATTTAGAAAAAGTAACATTATTGTTTTTGCATTACATTTTTTATTTTGTATAAAATAAAATGTTTAAAATGACTAATCTGCCATTTTTTAAAAATCCGATTAATCGATTAATTGATAGAAATGTAATTTATGATATGCATGAACTTATGGCTAAATTTGTAATATTGCCTGTGTTAATGCATGACTGAATATAATGGATAGGGGTTGAAGTGACCTAGTTTCTGTGGTTTTAAAGAAAAAAAACTGAAAAATCTAAACGTTTGAAAACTGGTATAATTTGGAACTTTAATGTGCAGGAAGTTGAGCATATTCCTCCTGTTTTTATTCCTATAACCAATTATCTCTACATAATGCTGAAAATTAAGAATATTTTGAAAGTGTTGCTCGTTGAAATGTCTTCCCACTGCATATCCGAATGGAAATCAAACAAACGTACATTTGGATGAGTTTTCTTCGACGTGCCGTGTTCTCTTCTAAAATGAAACAAGGAGAATATAATGTTGCACAGCAGAGAAGCTGAGAAGAGTTGGATTCGAAGCATGAAACCTCCTGCAGAGCTTCTGCACGTCGGGCTTCCTTTGCCTTAAGAGCGAGGAGTGTATGCATCATGTGCTGTGAACTGAACCGACTGTATTTCCTGCTGTTTCTCAGAGCTGTTCTATTTCAATGTATTGCACATCAGAGTAAAAGGACAAAAAAAATCTTGTTTCTTATTATTCATTCACTTGAACTGTTTCTAAAGTTTAAAAACTCTTTAAATCATTGTGTTTTGGTGCAGAAGTTCAGCCAGACTGTGTAAAATAGCCACTCAAATGACACATAATGGCCAGATCTCGCATTTAAGTCCTGCTGAGGTAATAACCGGAGAATTACAACTTGGAGGGCTTTAATGAGGTTAAACACCACACCTTAAAAATAGCCCTGTATGTCACTGTGTCCTATTCTTCACTGGTGGAAGTTAATTGGCTGATTGGGTCAATTTTACTCCAGAATGAATTTCTCACCTGAACGTTGCCGGTGTTTCTCTTTGTTCGCTCCGTCTGGAAGGCTTGACCCATTCGGCTTATGTTGCTCCATAACGGCTCAACGTTTAGCCTCATTTGGTCAAAACTAACCAAAGAAACCATCATTTCTTTGGTTATAAAACTTAGATTACGAGTTTTATAACCAAAGAACACAAAAATGAAGCCAAAGGATGCAGATTTTGAATTTAAACTGTTTGCTCCTCTTTTGGCTGTGAAATTTATTTATAATTCCTACAAGAATCTTAAATCTAATTGGAGGTTTTTCTCTTTAATTCTCTACATATTTATCAACTTGGATAAAGAACCGGCTGCTGCATTACTTTGTGACATCCTTTCATGAATTGTATACCTAATTAATAGCAAGAAATATGAGCTTGTTTTAAGTAAATACTTCATTAATATTGATTTAAAAAAGGTTTAAAGTTCTATTGGAAGATTATTTTACTTATAACATGGGGAAAATGTCTTGTTATAATCAACTTATCTTGTTGAAAAGTTAATTGTAAGTTAGTTTTGTCTCATTTCAAGTGTACTGAAATATTTGTACTAGAAACTAGAGGAAAATTACTTGGTAAGATTTTGTGTTTTTGCAGGATTTTAAATGTTTCCCAACTAGTTAAGTACTAAAATTGAGTCAAAATTGTGAGTCAAATCTTTTTTTCTGGTGACTCTAATCCTCTTCTGTCTGTTTGTTAATTAGAAAAAATTAACAAAATTAATTATTGAGTGCAAAAGACTTTGATTTGATTTCATATGAGCCACATAAAATCAATGCAGCTAAAACATTTTTTAATTTATAATTTAATTTAACTTCACTCAGTTGTTTTAATTACTAGTAAGAATCCATGACTTTCTGTTTTTCTTGGGTACAAATGTTTATTTTCTGTTAAAAGGAGCCATTTCTCTCTACTGTCACCACATACTTGCTCAGTATGAACCACTGAAGGTGCTAAAAAAAAACATTTTTTTCCTTTAGTTGAATTTGTTCATGTTTTTTTTCAGAAGCCTCCAGATTCATGATCTAATATTTCTGTATCTGAACTGCTTTTAATGAAATGCAGCTTTAAATAATTTCCAAAGAGAAACCAAATATGTTAATTGGTAATTTAGTTGGTTCTCTACAAAGCGTCTTTCTTGTTCATAGCTTAATTTTGTCCAGTGTTTGAAAGCAGATAGTTGCCAAAGAGTCAGATAATGAACAATGAAGCTGTCAGCCATCAAAAGTTAAACAAGCCTTTCTTCTTTAGTCTTATTTCTCATTTATGTCAGAACCGAAGGTTGGTCTGCTGCCAGGATAAAGCAAAGTACACATTTTCCTTCATCGTGTCCATCTTCAGAACATCCATATTTCATAACGTTACAGCTAGAACTCAAATGATTAATCAGACTAATTCTGATTAATCGTTCATGGAAATAATCAAGTCAAGTAATTTAGAAATTGATTAATCCTTACTTGGAGCATACAGACTCAGAAAAGGACAATTGCTGAAAAAACAATACATTTACACCAATAATTAAGCTACAAAAGTGAAAATATATACACATTTTGCATTAAAGATAATAAAAGTGTTTTCCTATAAACATATTCTACCCAAAACTCAAGTTTCTTTTAATCAAAAATATTAAGTACAACACAAAGTTTTCATCCTTTTACAAACAAACTAAAAAAACCGACATGTTACACCCAAATCAGTATTTTTTTCAAATTTATTGAACTTGACTAAAAATAGTAAGAGTTTTGAAAGGAAGTGACCCAAATGCTGCTCTTATTCTGAGAATAAATTTATTCACTCGAGCCCCCAAAAAATAGAAAACAATCTGCCATACAATCAATTACACTCCTACAAAAAATAAAATTGTGTAACTTCATTTGCTTAGTTTTGGTTTTACATTGGTATTTTTTGGCCTGTGAGTATTTTTGACCCACCTGACAAAACGTTTGGACACCCCTGCACTAAAAGGATGTTGTCCTTTTGTGCTTTTTAATAAAGAAATTGAATAATTTTCTTATTCACATCTTTTAATTCATTCCTAAAACTGTATAAAAAAGGAGTAAATGGAAAAATTTGCAGAATTGACCAATTTTTGTCTAATCACCAGAATGATCAATTAATCGCCAGAAAAATCGATTAATTGATAACAAAAATCATTATTTATAGCCCTATTTACAGCAGCAAAGTTTGGTGGAAGAAAGAGCTCTAATCAAATGAGAAGAAAACAACCACATAATTTACACCGCTGTTCAGACGCTCACTATGAAATCTGTTTTGCAAGAAAGAATTTGAAAAAGATGTGAAAAGTATGCGCAGCTCTCCACTGAAAGATTTTCAGCCTCCTTTTGACAGCTTTGTTTCTGAAATCCTGACCACAACCCTGAGCTGAGGATGAAAGCATCAAGACCTTCAATCGTTGGCCCGTCTGAGTTTTCTCATGTCTCAGCCGCTTGTGAAATGTCATCATATTTCAGCTCCTTTAATGAGACGAGAACAGAGCAGACAGCTGACTGGAAACGAAGGACTTTGTGGCTCTAGAGGAGATGAAAGTTTGAAGGCCCATTTAAATCTGAGAGTTTCTTGTCTGGCAGCAGCTGATAGTTATTGTCATAATCGATCAGGCCGTTATTGCTCTTGGTCAAAAGTTTTAGCAGTGACGCTAATCTGCTTTGGGTTCTTGTTTTAGAAAAACTATTTGAATTTTTTTTTTTTAAATAAAATAAATATATTTCAAAAACGGATTGAATTTATCAACATTTGATCGTCTTCTTTCAGCTTTTTTAACTTATATCAGCCTTCTGATCAGATTCAGATTCTTTTTTCAGATTTATTTTCTATATTGTCAAAACAGATCAGTGCTCTATAAAACACACAAGTCTATTTTTCTGTTTACCTCGAACCATGTAGCTGTAGTGAGTGATGAAACATGGTGGTGGCAGCATGATGCAGTGGGAATTATTTTTTCAGCATTGATATAGAAGCTGGACAGAGTTGAGACAGTGGACGGAGCTCAATACATGGAAGAAAACCTTTTTACAACCTCCTTTTTAGGTGTCAGAATGTCCTAGTCAAAGCTCAGACTCAAGTTTAATTGCTAGTCTTATGCAAACTTATTTGCTGCAGCTACAAATCACCATATCACTGAGTTTGAGCTATTTTGCAAAAAAAGAAAGAGCGAAAAATTAAGTCTTTGGAAGTGCAAAACTGAAACAGACAAAATTAAAAATGTCCAAATTTAACTGGAGAACAAACATCTGTCACACTTTAAAAAAACATCGAATTTAGTTGTTGTAATACGACAAAATGTGATAAAAAATCAGAAGAATCAGAATAGATTTATTCGTGTGCATAAATGAGAATGTTTTTCTTTCCAAGCCCTCAGAAATACTGTTGCCAGACACTGAATGCAAATCATGACTTAGCAAAATAATGTAAAAACACTCCGACTGCTGCAGTGCTGCCAATCCTGCCAAGTTTCTACAACCCAAAAATGGTTTTACTGCCAAAATGTTATGTAGTTTTATGGCTGAAATCATTCCTGGCACTTTCCGTCTTATTTTTCCAACAAGTATTTTGTCCTGAAAGTTATTTAAAAAACTCTACTTAGAGCGTTAAAAATATCAGAAATAATTAGTTTTTCTTTTCTTTGCTTTTCTTTTACTGTAAAATTCCTAATATATTTGTTACACATCCAGTTGTTTTCCCAACTGAGTTTCTCATAAATTCTTAGATAAAACACAGAAAATTCACATTTTTAATCTTCTAAAAACAACCTAAGCACTTAAAAAAGTACACAGAGCCACTTTTGGCAATAAATGTATAGTTTTTGGTGTCTGGAAAACAAGCCCTTTCAAAATACTCTGGAATGTTCACTGTTACCTAGCAACCCAACCATGAAATATCATGGAATTTCACTTGTTTTAATTTTTCGACCCAAGCCTTTTGGCCAGAATGCTCCAGAAAAGGAGATTTTTAATCTCTAAGGAAAGTGATAAATAAAGGTAAAATAAATAAATGTATTAATTTAAAAAAAAAAATTGGGTTCTAGCATGTTTGGTCAGCTGGTTATACCGCTGTATGCACTGTTCAATGGCTGCTGGAATAGACAGGTGTTTTGTTGTTGACTTACCATCCAGAAACCACTTGCTGCATTCTTGTTGGTTGTGCAGGAGGCTCCACTTCTGCTTTTCAAAAATGTACGTTTGAATAATTCAGAATAATTATAATTTAATAACATTTAGCTTTATACTTTTAGTTAATTACTTTGATAAACTGTGAAGTACTTATTACTTTAGACCAACATCTAATTCTTGATATCAGAGCAAGACCTACAGAGAAACTCCTGTTAATCTAGAGAGACTCCTGTTAATTTATCTAGAGAAATTCCTGTTAATCTAGAGAAACTCCTATTGGTTTATCTAGAGAAACTCCTGTTAATTTATCTAGAGAAACTTCTGTTAATTTATCTAGAGAAACTCCTGTTGGTTTACAAATCAAGAACAAACTTATAAAGTACCATCTAGTTTTACCAGAACAAGAATCCAGAGAATCCAGAGAAACCCTGACTAGTTTGTCAAACTGTGCAGCATGAACGGGACGCCACACACTCCCAAATATCTGCTTTGACTGACACACACATGCTGAAATATGATGGTAGAAGCAGAGCATCTCTGACACAGCAGCACTCGGTGACACAGGCTCTCCGGGGAGCGGCACAAATGGAGACCAGCGTGATGTAAAAGCTCCTAAAAGCACAGCGGTGCCTGCTTCGCTGGGTGGATGTTGGGATAGACGGCGAGCTCCATCAGGGGATGGATTACTCTGCAAGGAAATTGGGTGGAAATGAGATGTGCGATAGGCTTTGGAACAGATACGTCTCCGTCTATCGGACTTTCTAGCTGTCTTTATAAACCGCGCTTCACTATCCGTCCAACTCTGTTTAGATTCCCTGAAAATTGCCCTGTTCAGTAAGAGATCAAAAGGGAGGGAAGTGATGATAAACTATCTCTTCTTTCCTCTCTGAGGCGGTTTGTGTGTCTCTCCTTCAGTGTTTGTGAGTAGCATCTCCCGTGACACACAATGTGTCTTCCAGAGCCTTGAGCCTGCAGTGGATTAATGGAAAATAATGAGAAACTGAGTATGAATATGCATCGGCGAGCTTAGACAGGCGTGATGGTTTTCAGCTTTATTTAGACTCATAAATTCAATAATGAAGTGCAGTATGAAGTTGAAACAAAGAGCTGATGCAGGAGGAAGCTTTTAAAAGAAGAACCAGCAGCTGTTTATTCTGCAAATAAGTACTTAACTCCAAAAGTCGTTGAGTAGTTAGCAGCAGATTCTAGCTTAGTTGGATTTTGGAAAATAAAGCAGGTCATTTGTATAAATTTGGAGATTAATCTAAAGCTGAAACGATTAATCGGAATAATTGTGATTAATCAATTATTAGAATAATCAACTAATTTAGAATATACTGATGTAAACAGACTAAAAAGCTATCTAGCTTGCTATCTAGCTAGTTAGCTAATCATTGTAAGACAGTTGGAAATTCTTACTTCTGACGGTGAAAACCTTCTGGAAAATGCTAAGTGTGATTTTTATTATAAATTTAATGTGATAATAAATGTGGAGATATTCTAGTTTATTCATGAGAAATTGAAATTTAAAAAAAATATTTCACAGATTTCAAATAGTAATACTAAATATATGATGGAATGCTAGGATAATAAACTCTTGCTAATACATTTTTATTGTATTATTTGCTTGCTTGTTCTCATTTGTGTTTTAATTTAAGTTATACTTTAAGTTCTGTTTCATTGTGTTGCATAAAAATCTTTCACCCAGCAGAAAATTAGCTGGTTTCTAGATGTGTTTAATTATGATTTTTTTTCCAAGACTAGTTTTGGAAATGTTTGTTTTGTACCAGCAGTGGAGCCAAGATGAGCTTCCTGTGGCATTTCTCTGGTACATGAAACAAAGCCAAGGAAGAACCACGGAAATCTCATGCAATTAGTTTTTTTTTCTTTTTACAAACTGAAAAATTAAAACATGTTGGAGAATTTCACTGTGAGGTACCGACTGCACAGATGGCATCCATCGTTCCTTGTTCTTTTTTCTTTTAGCCTGAATAAACATCAGAGACAAAATGAGAAGTGATGTTTAGTATTTTTCATTTAAGTATAGAAGCCAGGTTGATATGTGCATCAGTCGACTGAACTGTTAAGCTTTCTTCTTCGTTGACTCTTAAAGCGATCCGCTTTTTAAAGATGTTTTAACATCCAACTGCACAACCTGAAGTTTCCGTTTTACGTTTCTGTGAGCACTTCTGTTAAAGGTGCAGGGAAAGTTCATTCAAATGAAATTTAATCGAATGAAAAGGCGCTCTTCAGCTCCTCTCCAAGTCTCAGTGGTTTCCTTTTATCTCTCATCCTCTTGTTGTATTACTCCGATTTTGTCCTAATTAGTCTTCACTCTTGTTCTGCCCTTTTGTGTGACTTCTGAGTTGCTACAGGATCAGCGGTGCTCAGAGAGACGGTGGAAGAAAAAACAAAACACAGCAACACAAAGGCCAAGTTTTCTATTCATTAAGGGGAAAACATTGAGCAAAACATGAAGCTCTTGTGTGAATCTTTGATTAATTCGAGTTTCTGTTCTTCAGGCTATTCGTTTACAAATTTTTATATTTCTTTTCAGCGTTCATTAGATTGTGTGTATATCTGCATCTATTAAATCGTACCTTATACAGGTAACCAAAGCTAAAAATGGCAATAAACCAGATTTCTCTACTTATTTGCAAATTATTAGTATAAGATTAATAAAAGACAACAGCAACTTTCTTTTCTTTATATTATCATTGCAGAACGCAGTGCCTTTTTGATCGCTGTGTACTTTATCCACTTGCTGGAATTGTAATCTTGGGTTTTCTGTAGCAGATAATTAAATATTTCTGTAAAATCTTTCATATAAAAATGAAAAAGACCATTAGCAACTGAAAAAAATCAAGGTGCTTGTCAAGGAAATTTATTTTTGCTCTAAATGCAACAATATTGTCACTTTGGTGTTAAATCATACATAATTGGAGCAAAAAAATAATATTTAGTGACAATATTTAAATTTTTCAAGATGAGCGTGATGGTTGACAATTCAGTTAATATTTTATAGCTGTGAAAATCATGTTTTCTTTTTCTGGTGGAGGTTTTTCAAATTGGCCGCCATGGTTGTAATGGAAAATTTATATTTGAAGTAAAATCTACAGTAGTTGTTAGCAACATCTAACCAAAATGTTAAGTTCAATAACAACTAGTTTGCTAAATCAAAAACCTTAGCTGTGCTAACGCTAAATTGCTAAGCACATAGAAAAAAATATAGCAGAAGCTAACGCTAACTCTTTACACATCTTTGTCTTCATCTAGTTCAACTGGTGTGAAACATGAATGCCTTCAGTTTTTGATTTTGCTACTTTTTATGACTTTGAAATTGAAAACACAATTATATTTGGTAACATTTCAGGACAGTAACTGGTTTAAAAGGTTAAAAAATGTTGGCCATTTTTAAAAATAGCTTAAACCTCAAATGGGGAAAATGAAAAACCTGCTAGCCTTGATGCTAGTATCCACGGTAAAAAGATTTTTACAGTGATATCCTGCAGTATTTGCTTTAAATTCATGTTTTCCTTCATCGATTCTTCCTCTCCTCCAACTTAAACTCAATCTGAGGAAGGAGGAGTTGTAGAAGAAGCTGCCTGGTCTTCAGGGATTTGGGAAGATCTTGTCTCCTAATTCTCCGGTTTGCACCACCTTTCCTGCAGCACTTTGTCAAATATAAAATTTCATCCTTATCTTGTTTAATTCCAACTCTTATATCTGGAAGCAAACTGTGTTTCGACCCCATTATGACAGCATAGACTTGTATATTTATGTGTTCTCACAACAGGCAGCATAATCTCCCTTTTCCTTCTATATACTTCACCTAAACTATATATTTTGTACTTCTTACGTCACCAGATATTTCACTTCCTTCATTATCTTTGTCTTTTTTCACCCATCCAGAAAATTACAGGCTCCAGTCTGTAAAAAAAAAATCTGCTGCCTCTTTGTCAAGAAGAAAAGCATTTATTTCTTCCTTTTCTTCATGTTTTTAATTTATTTTTGCCTCTGCTTTCTGGAGGCAGTGTGAGTTGAAGGATGGGGGCCTCTGAGGGTCGGTGATAAGGGACTTCTGTAGGATCCACGCAGGAACAGATAGTCCAACAAAAAAGCTGCACTCTACATGGTTATCTGGCAGAAACACACAAACACACCACAAAGGCTTAAATCTGCGCTCAGACATTCAATTTCACACAAACGGTGAGAACTTAAAGAGTTTTATGACGATTGAAGCTCTAAGAAGTTGTCATAATTTAAAAATCACTTACTAGGATCTCTACAAAGACACCCACAGCTAATTCAGCCTTCTAGCTTATTTGCATGTCATTTTTCATTATTGCTGTTTTTAAATTGCTCTTAAATGCCACTATCTGTGAACTGCAGCGTTCTGTGTGTTTTGTATCAGAAAACATGACTCCTGGGTGCATCGTTTTTGTAATTATCATATTTTTAGCTCGGCTGAAGTGTATTTTTGGAACGTTTTCAGATCAATACCTTTAAAATTAAGCAAAACAGAAAATAATTCAACAATAATAAGAAGTAGAAAGGAATAAACATGTCTGAATGAGAGGGGAAACTATGAAATTGCTTCAGGCATTGTTTTTAGAGGATTGGAGTGTTTTGTTTTCACCGCTAGACAAAATGAAACAAGTATTTCATGAGCAGTTAGCAGTATTGTGCAATTAAACTTAGCTAAAATGGGCAACATTAACAATAACATTTAAAAACAGCAAATTTACTCATGAAACAATGTACGCCATTAAAATTTGTCCAAAATATATTCTGAAATATAATACTTGTAAAGAAAACGCAGATACCACATTTACACACAGCAACAGAGAAAGGGGGAGGAGCTGTCGGTTACTGGTTGCTACGGTAACCACCAACTGCCAACAGCGGGGTAGAGGGAGGAGCTGTTGGTTACTGGTTGCTACGGAAACCACCAACTGAAAAGAGCAGGGTAGAGGGAGGAGCTGTTGGTTACCGGTTGCTACGGTAACCACCAACTGCCAAGAGCAGGGTAGAGGGAGGAGCTGTTGGTTACCGGTTGCTACGGTAACCACCAACTGCCAAGAACAGCGTAGAGGGAGGAGCTGTGGGTTACCGGTTGCTACGGTAACCACCAACTGCCAAGAACAGCGTAGCGGGAGGAGCTGTGGGTTACCGGTTGCTATGGTAATCACCAACAGCCAACAGCAGCGTAACAAAACCTAAAACGCCAACAAAAGTCTGAAGGAACAGCTTGTTGACTAAACTAAATAAATTCAGAAAATAAACTAATTTTGACAAACTACACATTCATAATACTGTTAAAATAAAGCCGTTAAACACGTACAGCCATTTCTAGAGAATAGTCTGAAAAATAGAGACTATCCAGTGAGCGGAAGTTCACTGTAAATGCCTTGTTGATGTCAGAGGTCAGAGGTGAATGGCCAGACTGGTCGGAGCTGACAGAACAGCAACAGTAACTCAAATAACCAGTCGTTACAACCGAGGTCTGCAGAGAGCATCTCTGACCGCACAACACGTGGAACCGTGAGGCGGCTGGGCTACAGCAGCAGACGACCACACCGGGTGCCGCTGCTGTCAGATAACATCAGGAAACTGAGGCACAGACTGGAAAAACGTTGTCTGGTCTCAACAGTCTAGGTTTCTGACTTGAGTGACGTTGTGGGGGGGGGGGGGGGGGGGGGGGGGGGGGGGGGGGGGGGGGGGGGGGGGGGGGGGGGGC
>CAEGAF010192521.1:0-21534 GCA_903067075.1 Micropoecilia bifurca | reverse complement strand
TGGCGTGGGGGTGGTAACACAACTAATATAATTACATTACTAAATCAGAATACCACAAAGTCTTTATTATTTATTATTAATTTTTCATTCTCTTAAGAATGTAGAACTAATTAAATGATCTAAACAAGACCTTAAAGTGGTTCCAGTTTCTCTTGATGACCAACCTGTTGAAACTGTGGCAAATTTCAAATACCTTGGGTCATTCCTGGACAGTCAGCTCAACTTTGCTGAAAACAATGACTATATTTTGAAGAACTGTTCTGAAAGACTATACATTTTAAGAAGAATTAATGATGTCTTGAATGTCCTGAATTTGGAGGGGAAAAAAATCATATTTTATTTATCACTACAGGAGGGTTCAGTGAATGCGCATATGAAACTGGTACCTCAAAAAAGGTTAAGAACCACTGCTCTAACCTCTTTCATACCTCTATATGCTATTTTTAATCTTGTTATAGATAAACTCAGAAGCTAAGTTTTGGCAGAGCTAGTTCACCAGAAAAAATTTACAACTCATTCCTTCTCTTGAAGAGATAATTAATATCAGTTCAAATTAGATGTTGTGTCCCATGCATTTTTCTGTCAATCTGCTGTAATACCCTGCTTCATCATCTCTTACATCATTTAAATTCATATCTTCAGACAGCTTGCATAGATTACTAGAAACTATCCAGACTTTGCTTTCAGATGTTCAAAGACTTACATATTTGCCAAAGTGACTAATAAACAAATTAGTAATTTTGCGCTCCGTGCAGTGCCGTTTCAGCTTCCAGCAGTTTACATTAATTAACATGCCGCAGAGGCCAGTGAGCATCTTGAATGGCAACGTTTTTCTCATTCGCCATGAGTAATCTTATCAAAACTGATAAACCTGGCAAAGATCAAAGCAAAGTCTGATGGTTTCTCCCCGTGGTTATTTTTTGACTGGGCTTCTGAAGGGACTTGTGACTCGCATGTCGCCTTTGAAGCGGTTCAGCATTGTTGCGTTCTCACATTGCAGTGGGAATCTCACAGCATACAGTCTGCAGAAGTCATGGGTTTTAAATTATATGGCTGGCTAAAGCCAGTCCACGTTTCCTAGTTGTGGAATATTTGCTCTCATAATTTCAAAGCAGCCCCCAGAGTCCTATGTTGCAGCAGTGTAATCAGAATGAACAGAACCAACACAGGCCCTAAAAAGGTGCTGCCGATAAAACTTATTAGGCTCCTCTTTCACGTCCCCGAGGAAAGATCAATTGCACTGAGAGCCTTTTAATATAAATATATTATCTCTTGATAGCGATATGAAATGTCAGTCTGGAAATGCTGCTCTATCACTTTATCAGTGGAAATGTGATCGGTGGCAATCCAACCTAGCAGCACGTCCTAAATTCTGCAGCCTCAGTACGCCTGAATATCAATACTTTTGTCTTGATAGAGCAAAAGAAATATGATTCTTCCCCTCATGTGAAATATTCATCACATCCCTCCCTGTCCGCTGCTGCTCGGTGAGCTTCTTTCTGTTTCAAATATAGGCAGACAGGAAGTGATTTAGTTATTTACTGGAAGAAATTTATTGCTGGATAATTTCTTAAACACTGTTTTTTCTAATTCAGCATGTAAAACTGCACATTATTGCCTATTAAATCCACAAATGGTTTGTTTTAATCAAAACCAAATTTCTGTTTTAGTTAGTCTCTTTGCCTGGGATTCATGGGTGCATCATTCTACTGGAATTTGCCATCAAGAGGATTAGGATACTGTGGTCCTAATGAGAAGGACATGGTCAGAAAAATAACTCAGGCAGGTTGTGGTGTTTGGAAAAACCCTCAGCTGAAGTTAGGAAGGCCAAATTGAGCATGGAAAATCCTGCATCCCCCTACGACACTGGACCATCAACTGTTGATGCATGTCAAGATGGAGTCATGCTTTCATGTTCATATCAAATTCTGACCCTACCATCAGAATGCTGGAGCTGAAATTGCTGCTGTTACCTGTGTTTCTTTGAAGTGTAGTGGTTTCAGAGATGCTGTGCAACATTTCTTGGACAAGAGGTTATCTTAGGTACTTTTGCCTGCCTCACTTTTCAAAGCAGTTTGCTCATTCTTCTCTGAACTGCTGCTCGCTGAACTTTTTTTATCCCCTTTTCAGACCATTGTCTGTAAAACACATAAATTGTTTTTAGGATGCTCCCTATACTTCAGCAGTTTGGGAACCAACAGAGATTGTTTGCTCAAAATCTTCTCCCCCTTCCCTCCTGCACCATTCTTAAACTCAGTTTAAACTTTAGCAAGTCATCTTCACCATGTCTGGATATCTAAAATGCAGTGAGTTGTGATTGGTTGAATCACAACTTGTGTTGACATGGAATTGGAGAGGTTTACATAAGAATAGGTAGAAATCTAAAGCACTCACTAACACAGTCAATCTGTAGTGAACAACATTAAACAAGAATAAAGAATAAAGAATAAAGTTTGTTGCATGCCAAAGGCATGCAACAAACTTTATATCACTTTATATCACAAATTAGCAGCATGTGATATTTTTGGCTGAGATTTTAAAATATTTGACATTCATGCTGGAAAAAGCACAACAGTTTTGTCAGCAGGCTGTCTGTTTTGCATTTGAGAAGACGTGCAATTGTGTGGCATCTACTTGGCAACACATAAAGAAAAGCTGTGGAGGTATAAAGATGGAAAGTTCTTCTTTATGCACTTTCACATGAAAATGTGATGCTTTTCAATGTTCTCTTATTATCACGAGTAATAATAGTTATTAAAATTAAAGTACTGTATATAACATCTTTCAGATGATTTCTGCATGTCTCTATACCTTCTTGTCTAACTCTCTGCCTGTTTAATTGGTTTTAAAAAGCCAATTACAAACAGGGCATTTTTAAATAACTACTGTTAATTGCAGCAGCCTGGCGTAGCAATCGAAAAACAATAAAACTCAAATTGATTCAGCAAACAGTTGTTTCTAGAAGTCTCAACTTTATTCCATAAGCCGTTTGAATGAGTCAGCATCTAGAATTAACCAGGACAACTTAAATTACATCTCGAGTTTTGGGGCAATTCAATAGGAAGTGAATCAATCTGAGGATTAATTGCTGCACCACATCCTGAGCAGCAGACATTCGATACAGCCACAGGGCGGCTGCTTTAACGGAGCAGAAGAACGGAAAACATTTGGATAATGCAGCTTAATCCTTCCCAGCTTTTAAGTCCATGTCTGATTATCTCAGTGATGGTGTGAGTAGACAATGTAAATTGATTAGCCTACCACCTAAAGAGATTTTAGTCTCAATTTAAAATAAACTGATCAATTAGTAAAATGACACATTTTTGTGTTAATTAGCAATTTGTGTTGTACATTGCTTGTGCTAAAGGCGATTTAATGATCTGCTGTTATACTTATTGCTAACATATCAATATATTTTAAATCCACATTTGTGCACAAAGATTTTTCTTTTTGTTGTGGCTTCGGTTCATGACAGGAAATTGAATCTTAATGGACACTGTTCTTCCAGGGCAGAAGCAATATGTGAGGCAGGTGCATGTTGTCATTTGTCAGGTGTCTCTTCTGGCGTTCTTATGTTTTGACTTATTACATTGGAGCTGGGCGGAGAAAAGATACACTCCTAAACAAATGGTCACTGTCACACAAGGGAAGAGAGTCTTTAATTAGCATCTGATCGCTAGAAGCGATGGTGGCGTCTTCAAGCGTCAGCAAACTTATCCGCAATCGAAGAATATTTTGGTTTTCATGCAACATCTGAGTCATTTATAAGACCGAGTCCTTTAGCGTGAAGCCATTAAAATGCCTATCGTGTTTTTGACTTGCTCAGGCTTTGTTTTATGACGCAAAATTAAAACAAAGTGAATTCAGTGTTTCTAGTGATCTTTATCAATTTTCTTTAACATTTTCTCGGTCACTGAGGACCACTGCCTTTCCCAGCTATCAAATGACGAGCAACAAAAAGGATCTGAAAAAATGAGGCCAAAAGTAGATAGAATTTCTGTCATCTAGAAATACTTATCTAAAGATTAAAACCAAGAAGCTACCACTTGAAGTAGACAAAATCTCTCTTTTTTTCTCTCTTTCTTAAATGAATAAAATATCTGCATGTTATTTTGTCATCCCGACCAGAATGAGACAAATGTCTTCACATTAGAAAACGTCACTGCTGAAAAAAAAAATCTGGCTTGTTTATAACGTTCTGCGTCCTAATATAGTGAAAGAGAGCATAACACATGATAGAGAAAGATGCACAAGAAATAGGACAAACCACAGATGTTTCAGAGCAGTGGACTCAAACTGCTTTCCTTGAGGACCAGTGTCCTGGTAATATTACATGTGTCTTTTGTCCTACACACTTGAACTAAATAGTGAAACTGCCTCACTAGCATTCAGTCAAGCTCTGCTAACGAGTTCATATTGGAACCAGGTGTGCTGAAGCAGAGGGACATCTAAAAGTTGAAAGACAGCGGTTCTTGAGGGATGCAGTTCAAGACCGCTGTAGGTGTAGACGTCTGTATGCTTCTGTCTTCTGACAAGTTGCTAAATTCATTGTCCAGTAGGACATTCTCAAGCGTACCCCACACCTGCTGTGGTGACCATGGAGACCTTGTGTTTGATTGGTCATCCCACTGGCCTGAGCTGAAGCCCATGGAGAATCTATAGAGTATTGTCAAGAGAACAATCAGAGACACCAAACTAAACAACATACATGAGGTGGAGGCTGCTACTAAAGATTTTCTTAATGCCTCATCTGGGGAAAAAGGTTATTGCCTCCATGCCACACAGCATCAACGCAGGGATTCCGGTAAAAGAGCCCAACACTGAGTGCAATGTTGGGCTCCTTTGCATACCTGCTGAAAATGAACAACATCGTATTAAAACACATTTTTAGTTTTAGACATATTTTTTATTGAAAAATATTTTTTTTCATAAATTGTAAGACATATTCATCAAAATGACCCCAAGCAAACACTTAGAAAATATATGTTTGTTTTGTCATTATGAGGGTGTGACATTTACTTTTTAAATTTAAATCCTGGAAAAAATGAACTTCACATAATAGTTTGATTTATTGATATGTACCTTGAATCTCTCTGCAATTCTTCTAAAATTTCACTATTTATATGGCCCCATCAATTATCCACAAATAACAAAAGGCCCTCTGTACTGGTAACTAATTCGGTTTTCTTATCTTGAAGCCTTTCAGATTAAGATAAATGGGTCAGTTTGAAAAGTAATTAGCTAACCTTAAAGCCAATGTGTTCCTTGAATATCTGTTCCTTATCACATTGAGAGGCTAACCTGAAACTGGCTCTGTTTTCCTTTGTTCTTCTTCAAGTGAATCTCTTTTGGGGGTAGCAGATGTGTGATTTTTTTTTTGCTGTTCTCTCTTCCCTTTGTTCCCAACGCCGATGAAATATCATCTCAGTGTAATAGCTGGGCAACAGAGAGAGAAAGTACAAGACATTCTACCACACGAGTCTCCAATAAGGGTTTGAGAAACAATTAAAGACACAGAGTGAGTGACTCAGACAACACTTAGAGGAAAGTTTAAAGCATTGTGCTGACAGAATACGTTCCACAGAGAGTGTATTGTCTCTTTGAAGGCTGCAGACAGATTTATTGCAAAGGCGTATCAAAGCAGGCAGCACCTCGGAGATAAATACCTCCATCTATTTCTTTCTTCTCCTCTGGCATAGATACGCACCTAAGTTTATGATACAGCCATGAAATTCAGATGGCTTATTCTCTGTCTAAGAACAGACTTTGATTATTCCCAGCGCTTATCTAGACCAAAGGCTTGTTTTCGCCCTCCGAGCTATATTTAAATTATGTAAATTATAATTTAGCTTAGCTAAGTGGACACAGAACAGAGGTGATCTATACCAATAAATGTGTATGTATCTGCATTAAATGGTTTTATATGCATATATATATGCATTTTCAATGGGCATTAGAGTACTGCTTCACATGACATATAAAGTGCACCAGACCTGCTATGCATGCTTTACACCTGTAAAAATAAGAAATTGTTTTTCCCACTCTCTTTCTAACACAACCTAAATAATAAAAAAATGCATGTTATTGTTAGTGAAAAAAGCCTTTCTAGATAATGACATTTTCAGGATTTCCCCTGTATGGAGAAACAAGTTCAGCGCATTGGTCCTTTCTATGCACTACATATTCAATTCTTTTGACAGATTTTCAACTGGAATTGAGGTTGCTCACTGACCCTTGTAAGCAGGTTTTATTATTATTTTTAATTTCTTTCTCTGAAAACAAGTGATTTATCTTGCACACTTTTTTCCATCTTTATATTTTTATCTAAAATGTCCCAGTACATTTTCCATTCAACCTTCCTTCAATTATGCAGTGTCTGCCAGGACCATGAGATACGATGTTACTTCCAGAAAACTGACATGGTACTTTTGACAATATGGCAGAAACAGTCTTCTGATATGATTAGACAAAATTCTCCCAGAATTTCTCTGGAAGAATACTGATATTCTCCCAGCATGCAGCAAACCATAAACAAGCTTGCTTGTTTACATACTTTTTATTCAGCCATGGAGTCTTGTACAGTGTTTGTGTGGTTGAGTGCAATACTTATTGCTTTCATGGGAAATAACTGTACCTGCTTTTGCCCAGTCTTTTCAACGGATCTCTGTGAGTTTGTTGTCCAAGGCTTTTTGACAACACATTGCTAATTCATTTGATTTCCCTGTTGGATGTCTTACTAGTCATCTAGTTTATGCTGAAATTTTTTTCTGCCTCAGTTAATAATTAACTGATTACCTATATTTACTTAAAGCAGCAGTAATGCTTTTGAAATATTGAGATTTCTACTGGGTTGTTTTTTTTTCATTTACTGCACGTGTTCATTTCTTTTTGTCTAGCTCATTCCATTGTTTAACTATGATCTTTTTTTCTATGGACATTTTTTTTCCTTTACCATTAGTAGTATAGCATTTTTGTACGTCAACATAATTTCGTATATTGCTAAGATCTGGCATGAATTATATGTTGGCTTTTTAGAAAAAAATTATATATATAAAATGTTTGATATAGTTTAATTCCTATTTCACCTGCAGTGTTTTCTGTCATATGGGGTGGTTGGTGGTGGTGAGGAGAGACGCAGGTAAACCCAGGATGTAGACGAAAATGGCGGTTTATTGATGGAAATGCTCAATCAGTCCAAATGAGGCGGCAGATAATTTAGCGCACAGCTAAATACCGGTAGCAGCTGACAAAAAAGACTGAAAAGAGAGCTAAGCTAACCAGGACTTTACAGTTCACCTGGAGAGCAGAGAGTGAGACAGTAAACGGCAACTGACATAAGACGACAAGGATCCGACGAGGAACACAGACAACAGGTGGGACTAAATACACAGGGAGGGTTAATCAAGGAATGAGACGCACCTGGGAAGCAATCAACCGGGAAGACGCCGAAACAGATTCTCACAGGACAGAAACTGAACACAGAAAAACCTCAACATAAATACAGAACACAGATCATGACATTTTCATAAAGTTTATTGAATTCAAACCAGTTTGAGTCAAGGTAAGGAAGTGATTAATTTTTATGTTAATAGTATATTGATAAAGACTCGTGATGCTGAAGAAAGACAAAATAAGAGATCAGATTCTAATAATTTTTTGAGCAGCTTAGCCTAAAGTATGTAATTTGTAAAGTGTTGGATGTCTGGTCTATGGAAGAGGATTAGGACCCCTAGAACAAAAAAAAAAAAACAGAATTCTGACTTTATCTCAGAATTATTCTTTTTTTCAATTTTTACAGTGCATGGCTGGCATATTTACAATTTAGTTCCTCTTTCAATCCAATCAAAATTTGTCTGTTTTGTGTAATCACTTAATATTGTAGCCAGATAGAGCAAATTCATATCATTATGTTATGATACATGATACTTTTTTTGTATTCATAATATTTTTAATTTGACGACCAGGTTTCATAGGCATCAAACCAACAGAATCACATCTATGTGAAAACATACCAGTTGCAAATTTCTTTCTGCTCCACAAGCAGATTATTTTTAATCATCACATGTATTACAATGGAGGTTTTCAGTAGTCTTTCATTTCGACTTATTGTTAAGCAAAATCTCATCTGGATTTGCTTATGTGTACATGGTTTTCTCAAGTCTACAAGCAATCATATTTTTATATGTCCACCCAATTCGTTCTATAACAATCACCCCCCAACCCCAAAAAACCCCAAAAATTGACACTGTAGCATCTTGAAATTATGACTAAATACATTCAGACTCAATTTGTTCTTGTATTAAAGTGTTTTGTACTGTATCATGTGCAGTTTTAGAGTATCACACATTAGAGCCCATGTTGTTACATAAAGTGAGTGATGATTGATGCCCAAGATTTCCAGAGCTTTTATTTAAAAGCTCTGATTATAAAATCAATATTTTAATTCCTCCCGTATGGTGTTTGTTCTTGCTTTATGACATTGTGTATAATTTGGTGTGTGTGTGTGTTTGAATCGGACCAATATTCCGCCTAGTGTTTATAATTTCTTAAAGTCATGCCCACATTTGGATTGTGCAGCTGTAGTGACTCAGCTCTGCATAAACAGGAAGGAGGAAGGAAATTTCAAACAGTCAGTTCAATGCAGCAGGGATTGCTATTATGCTGATGTATGTAAATAAGGCTTGTGTTTTGTTTCACACCATTAAACTTTCCTAGTAAGAAGTCCTGCGTTAACAAGTAATTTGCATTTTAAAGTGCTTCATGTGGAAGAAACCGAGGATCTTAGTCTATAAGGAGTGACGGCAGACTGATGAGACCTTTGTTTTATTAAAGTTTTCTGGGAAAATCGCACAGCACAGATGAAAAGTACACATGCATACACACGTGCAATATCACACTCATACACACTCATGGAAAAAGAGGAGTTTGGACCACTGAGCACTCCTGTTCTTTTTCACCTTAGCCCGGGTAGTGTTGTCAACGGATCAGGAGTGACATGACATGAGGAAAGCAAGATTTACCCATTTGCAGGATTTATCTCTGCATAGTGGCTCAGTTATTCCCTTCTAAGTCTCCCCCCAAATTCTCAACTGGATGTTGCCTGACTGTCCTTGTGATGCAGCAGTCTGTGAATAACCAAATTCTTTAGCTGTGACCTTTTGTGGCTCCCCCTCCTTGCAGAGGGAAGATGACTATGACGGTTTTCTAGGCATTTGTCATGTCAGCAGTCTTCCTCGTATTTGTGTAGCCCATAACACTGTCATCACGCTGCATATTTTACAAGTATTTATTTATTTTTCCTAAGTTGTGCTGCATATTATTTTAATATTCTTGGACACTGAATTTAAATTTTTGAGTATTCGTCATGTTTAGGCTAAAAATCATAATAATCAACAGATGTTTCAATGATGTACGTGGTCGAAATTCTGGATTTACTCATTAAAAAACATTAATTCATTCACAGTTTATTATTTGACAACAGACTGGTACAAAACAATGTGAAATTGTAGCTTTGCAGTGAAGTTCAATAATTATTTTCAGACGCACATGTCGCTAGTAGATAAAAGCTCGCACATGCAGATGAAAGGCTGCCCCTTCCCTGCTTCAAAGTGACAGGAAAACAAGTCATTTTCTTTCATTTTGCTTTGCACTTTGTCTCACATACACTAAAAATTTCAAATGACAGGGCTTATATAATCATACTATCCTCGCTTATTTTCTTTATGATTTTTTTTGCCTGAGTGGCTCTCGAGTTCTGCCCGTATCTGACTCTGTTTGTTGAAGCAGTGCTGCAGATAATAGTCTGCTCTGTGTTCGCGACTGAGGGCCAGGCTCTCTGCGTTGAAAAAATTCAAACGCAGACCAGAGGACACTTCAGAAGTAATCTAAAAACAGATGCCTGCTTAGCTGTTCATATGGAAAGAGAAAAAAGCAGCAATAAAAAAAGATGCACTATAATTGTATCAATTGTAAGAACCTTTTTATGCCTCATTGAAAAAAGGAGGAGGGATGGACTCTTTAATATCATGTTTTTGGATAAATCAAGTAGTCTTACTGAAGCACTGAATGTATCTCCCTCTATTTCGCAGATAGCAGATCTGTGCAGTTCAGCTCATCTTTAATAATAAATTTAAAAATGTAATTGTAGTGGAAAATCGGTGGTACGTTAATGACTCATTCCTCTAATTAGTGTTTATACTATATGGGATTAGAAGACCTTAATTCCCCTGTTGATAGGCTACATAGAAAAGCTGATACAATGCTGTATGGCATCCCACCTTGTCGTATTGTCTATGCAGTGAAGACCCAATTACAAAGATAAGGGAAGTATAATCATATTTAAATAAATGTTTAATCAGGAAAACATAACTCGGTCAAGCCAGGAGCAGAAAATAAAATTCCACATCAGAGAAACAGCAGGAACACAAAGGCAACTTGCAGGCAGGAATAGCTAGACAACAGTAAGATCTGGCAGGAGGGAGTGTTTGGCTGCAGGTGATGTCTGGTTGCATTTCAGTATTTTCCTGTTACTACATGTGTATCACGAGCTTGAAGTTTTAGAAGGTTGACTTTTTTTGTAAGTAAACAAAATATAAATGGGCTTACAGCTTTCCAGTTTCGTGACTATGAACCGAAATAACACGTTGACTGCTACTTCGGTCCAGTTAAATCTTGAGGAGTTTAAATTATGTTCTTGTGGTGATGCAGGTGCTTGGAGGAAGGCTGTGGAGGAGGCTGTGACTCCTGCTTGCTCACACTAGAGCAACAATGTTGGTCAGAACCAGACTAGAAATGACATTTATCTTAATGCTGCCAAAATTTTAGTGTTGGGTGAGCGCTTTCATCCCATATAGTTTTTCAATTGTTCCATAGAATCATGTTTCCAAGATGCTGCTGCTGCTTTCCAAGTACATTTCGTTTGACTTCTTCTCTTTAGTAGTTCATCTGCAGATTCTAAGTCTGAGCATAAGTCTTGTTAGTCACTAGTTTGATTGTGTCACAGGTTGACTAGTGCTGTCACTTTGCAGCAGGGAGGTCCTCACTTTACATCACGGCCTGGGGTCTTTATGAAAGGAGATGGTACATTCTCCCTGTGCATCTACATTTTCTCTCTGGGTACTAAAGCTTCCTCCAAATATCCAAAGAGTTTACCCTTACATGTCAATGTGCATTTGTGTGACTGTGTGTGTCATCGTTGTGTGTTTTGTATGCCTCTGGGTCGCCTTGTGATAGAGTGGTGACCCATCAATGGTGTAACCTGCTTGCCTACTGGAGATGGACAGAATGTCTGCCCTTCAAAGTAAAGGCAAAGTATTTGTGTTTTGCAAGAAGTTTCATCTGACCTTTTTTCTTGGAAATTATTCTTCTGATGACTGATTAAATGATTATGGTTTTAAACGTCGCACTCCTCTGATTGTACTGACTGACCTTTTTACATTTCCATTTAATCTTCTCTACTATATTTTGGATTGTGTTCAAAAAAGCAAAACTTTATCCTTCATCTTTAAACACATTTTATGCATTCACAAGACACAGGACTTCAGATATATATTTAATTTTCACGTGTGGTAAGAAATTGGTAATTGGTATCCATCTCTCCATTGTCTATGTTCGTTTATACTTGAAGGGTCTCTGGGGGATTGATGTCCAGCTCCAGGTAGCCATGCACACACACACACACACACACTCACACTCATAGCTATAATGTAGAGCAATCATTTACCCTAACAGTCATGTGTTTGCACTGTGGAGGAAGCAGGAGTAACCAGAATGAGCCCTTGTATGCACTTAGTTAGAACATGGTAACTCTATGCAGAAAGTTCAGACTGGGATTCAAACCCAATATGTCAAGACAACTGTGATATATGTAATTGCTACCATGGCATGAAAACATCTGAAAAACATTCCAGTTTTTGTGTAAAATCGACTTCCCTTTGATTGGATGTAGCTGGTAACACATTAATTAAATATAAATCCTCTTAATTTGCTAGTTAATATACACAGTTATGAAACAGATACTAAATGAGACCTTACCACAAGGTTACCATAGACTGTCGCTGTTGCCAGGGTGATGACCTTAAGTGTTTCGACTCAGTTGTAACTGTTTATTTAAACTGGCCACATACTAAATTAATCAATATTTGAAAACAAACTAGTCTATGGAACATAATGAACATGACATTTCTTTAAGCTGCAGTGGTGATGTGACAGAAAAATAGTCTCAGCAGGACAAACAGAATCTGGATGTGCAGAAATGTGCACCCAAAGCCCATGAAGTATTAATGGAGACTGTTTTCCTCTGTTAAACGTCTCACCAGAGACATGGTATCACTCTTATTGCCTTCTGAGGACATCAATACACTGAAATTTATACCACTTAAAGTATCTCTAGGCCAATCCTTCTGGTTTAGAGGCAATGACATTACATGTATCTCAATTGACTAGGTGTAATGCAGATGTAAGTGATCCAGTTTAACAGAATTAGGGCATGTTGTAACTGTTTGACTGAATGTGTGGCCGTTCATGCTCACTAAGATTTTATTTTCATGAGTAACTTATCACCAACACTGCCTACTCACCACTAGCTGAATGCTGCACAACCCTTTGCTGAATGATGCACAAATTAATTCAAACTTCTTAAAAATGATCATGTAAAATCTAATTTGGATTAAGCCATATCAAATACTGACTCTTTAAAAGACACAGCTTGTTATCTCCATTGAAAAAAGGGTAAATGCTTCAATTACCATCTGAATCAGACCTAGTTTTAAACACGGATATAAGTGTGCCTAGAGGCTCTGTTAAATATCCTTTAGTTTCTGCATGTATCCATATTAAATCAACTTGCATGTCCCTGAGTCAGCACTTTCATGTAAATACAGTAAAACCTGCTCATTTCTCCCTGATTCCAGGCCCTCATGACATTAAATGATACAGTAAATGGATAAATATAAAGGACGTTTGTTTGGAAAACAAGGTAAATTTGACAAGAACCTTCCACAAATCACGCTTAAATATTTCATCAAAAAAAGTTTTATATCACACAAAATAACCTGAATAAATCCGTCAGCGACATAGATTTTCATGGCACTATAAACAGCGAATATCTTTTGTGGATTTATATTTACATTGATAAGGGTGAGTCACTTGGCAAAAGCTTTGTTTTTGCCAAATGATTCATTAAGCTTGTGTAAAAACAAAAACATAAAACATATTGATGTAGTGTGACATTGCTCAGGGGTAGAGCAAGTACATCATGAAAGGAAGCTACAGGCTCGACTTCAAACCCCAAACCATTTGCGACAAGTCGTCTCATTCTCTCCCTGGGATTCTTCCTGTCAAGCTACTTTCAAATAAATATCACCAGTGCCACAAAGTAGAATGGATGGATGGATAAAATCAGCTTCTGTTTCATCATATCTGACATCAAGTGACATAAAATTACTTTTGAAACTTATAGCGGTTATGTTTGCATAAACACTATGTGATTCTCATTGGTAAAACCTGTTTTTGTGTCCTGTCTGAGCTGCAGGACAGTGTGACCGGTGGTCAAGTAGCTCAGTGTGGTGAATTAATTGAGGTCACAGAGAGGGAGCTCAGACTACCCATCCTTTGTCTCATTAGCATTCTTCTTTATTCAATACTCTGCAGTGAAGCAGTTGATCAGCGTCGTGGTCTTGCACCTCGTCATGCGATTTGTGTTTAAGAAGAGCTCTAGTGAAACGTTATTAAAGCAGATAGTTTTTGTATTACGATGCCAAAAGGAGCTTTTATTGCGGCTTGTTCGCCCTCAAACAGCACTTGCAGCAGTTTCCTCAATCATTCGTTGAGCTGAAGCACCAGGAGAGGGAGGTGATCGCTGACAGTGTTGACTAATCTGCTCTCTTGATCATTAAAGACACTTCAGTGGCTTCACAAGCAAGCGCAGCAAACATTAACCCTTCACTCTCGACCTAAAAGACAAACAAAGGATATCAAATGATCTCATAACCTGAGGGTGGTGTACATGTTTACAATATTTAGCATCTGCTTTCCCTAACATCACACATCTGTCTCGCTGTGTGAATTACGGCTCATTCACGTTACTTTTACCTGTAAGGAGAGGAGTGTGCTGCAGGGATTATTTACTGACGCTGGCGTCTATGGTTTTGGAGATCAGAGGAAGAATCCCGCGGGGGTGTTAATGCAGACTTTGGTTTGAGGATCTGTATTTAGTTGCCCTAGTCCAGACCCGCTTCCTTCAAGTGAAGGGAAACGGAGCTTACTGCAACCCATAAGCCCAAGTGTCATTGAATATTTATCACGTATCTGATTTGACGGAGAGAGATTCCTGGGATGTGGCTGCCTCCTCTCCCCTTGAGGGATGCAATTCAACACCCGGTAATAGAAGCCCTAAAATGTGCCTGTCATTATCAGCCTCTGGGACATGGTTAATTAATTGCATGTTGGCGATAACGCTTTGAGCAAACCTTTGCAAATTATTTCACAAGTTTATTTCAACTAGTTTTTCTTGCAGAGGGACGGGGGGACGGGTTTCCGTAGCAATACGGTCACAGAGCTGTGTGCGTTTATCTGAAAGAATATGAAATGTGGCCAGAACACAGAGAGCAGATTTATCCAACTCTCAGCCAAGTACAGCGTGTTCTTCTGTGGTACTGTTGATATAAATTAAAGAGATGACAGTGCAAAATACCTTTGCATAAGTTCAGGGACACGAAACCTGATGGCAACAATTACTTGAAGCAAAGAGGAACTTTTTAGATTTTTATCTTGTCCATTTGTGGAATAGTTTTTGTAGAGTTGCACTGATTAAACCTTGTCGATGCCAATTTCCAAGTCTACAACACAAGGAAGAAGAAGAAAAAATCTTTAGTGGGTTTTTTGATTGAGGCAGTATTTTTACATAAAAAAATTAAATAGAAGAGTATCCTTGTTTAAGCATGAAAGTATGTTTATCTTTATCTAAATTGGTTGATATGTCTCTAAATTGATAACGGTGGGAGTTGTCTACGAAAGACTACGCCACCACTATTATAAGCCATTAATGATTCTTTTGTGTGGATTAGATTGTCCTTTCAAAATATTTCAGTCAATATTTGCTAAGAAATATGTTTTTAGTAGCAAAATTGTCCAACATAAGGGTTCATCTGCATGGGGGTTTATTCTTTGAGGACAGCAAATATTTAAAAACAGTTCCAAAGCAATGGTTCAGTGGTTGTTGAGGTGAACACTTTGTATACGCCTTATAGTGTGAATATGCAACATCTCAAAATTATGTTTATGCTTGTTTACAGAAAGCCTTGTGCAATGTATGATTCAGTTTTTTGAAAAATGAAGATCTGAGAGCTGATTCACAAGTGAGTATTTGTTCCCGAGCCCATAACTGGATCAGGACAGGGGGTCTTTTTTTTTTTTTTTTTTTTTTTTCAAATTGCCCATTACTGGTGGGGGTTACACTGATGTGGTGGTGATGTTAAGTAGCCACATTTTTCTTTCCAATTTTTTTTTCTTACTGGCCAAAACCAATAACAATGGTGTGTGAACAGCATGTTCATGAGCTGTGATTTCCCCCCCAGGTCAAAGCTGAAATCAAACACACAGTTTACCAAACTGCTACTTAATGTCCAGAGTGGTTTCTTTATGACCAACCAGTATGTTTTGCCAAACAGAATATACTAATTTGCATATTTACTCATGGGCAGGACAGGTCAATCCATATAGCACATATTGCTGTGCTCTATTTTATGCACATTGGGATGTATGTAGAAAAGGTGCGTACACAGTTTTGTACATCTGAATATTTTTAAGCGCCATGCTTTTCAATTATTCGTCCCCGTGCCAACTGTGAAAGATGTGCACTCTTTTATGTGCATATTCACTGGTACTAAGCAATCTCTAGCACCAGTTTAGCATTCTAACCATTTGTTGGTTGAAAAAGAGAGGAATATTCATGATTAATACCATACAAATCTTCCTTGCAAGTAACCTTTCTATTATGTTCTCTATGCAGTTAAATGTCTTAGAAAATCTGCCACTAAGAAAACTGTCTCAAGTGTATTGCTGCTGATATAGATGAAAGATGGAACAAAGATGATGACTAACTATTGTTCTAGCCGAGTATTTTTGCTGAGAACAGGGTTTCCAGATGCTTACTTCACATGTAAATAATTAGAAACATGGCAAAACTCCAGATGTTTCAGCGTGAATGCAGCTTCGATTAGGACCTAACATGGTGCTTTGCACAGCTGGTGTGCATGCACTAAACCTCTTAAGATGGGGAGCTCAGACAGAAATCACTTCATTAAACAGACACACATACAACGGAGCTGATCTTTGTGTTTGCAAAGAAATTTTAATATAACATCTGAAAACGAGGCATAATATTAACAACCTAACTATTCTAGCAAGCGTTCATCAGGAATTTATTAAAACTAGACATTACAGTCATATTAAATATAAATGTGCTTAAGTTATGCCGTAAGCACGTCTAAAGTGATGTGCTTTCACTGCTTGTCATTTACTGAATTTCAGTAAGATTCACTCCGTTGTGGAGAAGATCAATTTTCGCCAACAGGAACATTAGTGATTCTCAAGGCAGGGGTATTAAACTCAAATCATTGTGTTCTATTGTTTGGCGTGTCGTATTGATTATCTCCTGGGTTTCAGCAGAGAGAGTGAAATATTGTAGCCTCAACAGCGTTGCGCACAAAGAGTTGGATGCGTTTTCAAGCAATTTGCAATACTTTTGCAAACCGATACAAGCAGTCTGTTTAGACTGCATCCATTGTTTTGTGCTGTCTGGT
Organism: Micropoecilia bifurca; assembly: GCA_903067075.1. Classification (NCBI taxonomy): domain Eukaryota; kingdom Metazoa; phylum Chordata; class Actinopteri; order Cyprinodontiformes; family Poeciliidae; genus Micropoecilia; species Micropoecilia bifurca. Next base: position 4,732 of record CAEGAF010192521.1, on the reverse strand, counting down.
GTGAATAAAGAGCAAATAGTCGTAAGCACTGATATTAAATGCCAGGACAAGAAGCAGCAGATTTACAGACGGAGTGCCGGTGAATCCCTTCACCATTTGATCCCCGTGTTTCTGCACAGGATTTTATTGGTAGGATTTTATTGGAGTTAAAGTGGCACAAGCGCTGCTGCAATATGTTAATACAGTAACATTTTACAGTCTAACAAAGACGGCACACAAGTAATAATGTTCCATCTTTAATCTGCATGCTCAAATCCTCAATATTTTATAGCGACTGTTGAAAAGCCATCCCTGAAGACGGCACAGCAGAGTCTTTATGGCAGGGTGGCTGTGTGTTCACAGAGATCTGTCGCTCATGGTAACGATGATGAAGTCCCTGTTCAGCTAAAATCAATATTCTGAGCCACGAGTCACTTCTGCTACTCCGTCTCTTGAATTAGACACAGCAGTCACTGAGAGAAAATGTCCTTTTTTCTGAGATGCAATCAGTCTGGCTGAGAACAAAGAGTTTTCTGAATATCATCCTGTTGCATCAGAAAATTTGATGAAAGTGACCTTTCTCTAAAATGGAAATTTTAATAAATAGCACTTTAGACCTTCAACACAGCCGTCTCTTTAATAAAAAACATTAAAAAAACTTTCTTTTTTTTTCATTTTGTTTCATCTAATAAGTCAAAATGTTGGCGTTCTTGATGTTGACTTGGACTAATTACAAATTCATAGTTTTCTATGAATTTTAATTTGACCAAAACAAAGGCTTGGGCACAATTACAAGACAAATCAATGCTACTATAACTTTCAAACATTGTACAAGTATTATTGAGTATGCAAATGATCTCATCGTCAGAGCAGTGCTGCTTGCAGCTTCATGTGTTTAAAGCAGTCTGATTTTATTTTATTTTTTTCAGTTACTTATGCTGATTGTGTTTCTGCGTCTTTCGCATAATGATTTTTGTATCATGAGAAAAACAATTCATTTTAGATTCTACATTATGACGTGAAAAGAGGTTCCGATTTTACCTTTAAATTTCAAATTCATAAAGAAAATGGATATGAATAGAATCAGAAAACATATATTTGCACTCCAAGATACATGTGTGTATAATTTTCTGTTTAATGACCTGGATCCAGTATTGATAATTTGAAAACATATAAAGGTATGAAATGGGGAAACATTTCAGTATTTTGACTTGTCACCTTTTGCTTAAATGGAAAAAGTCAATTTTAGAGCCTTTGCAATTCTAATAGTTATTTTTGTCTAATCTAAGCCAAACTTCAGTGTTTTTGTTGCTTCTTTCAGATAATTATTAATTCATGTTAATCCAGGAAATATTGTAATTATACTACAATGGCACTGGCCCAATTACACCACAAATCAAGCAAACAACAAAATTAACAAAGGTGAAGATCATTCTTTTAGCATACATTTATTATTTAAATATAGTGTTTTATGTTGCAAATGTTATTTTATTTAATAATTTTGCTCATCACTTGTATTTTCAGGTTGACTGTGACACGTATCCAGGGACAACATTTGACTGGTTCATTTACACAGCTGTTCATTCTCCCAAGTAATTGCATTAATAAACTAAACAAAAATGTATATTTGGCATTTACCGCATAGGCTAATTTGGTATGTTCTTGTTTTTTATTATTTATTTATGGGTTTTTGATTTTAAAAAAAATAGAGCATAAATCTATCACACTGACGTATTCATATATTTACTAAGAATGAATCATCATAGGTGGAAGTACACAAGCTGAAAATGGTGCAGAAAATATGCGTATTTGCCCCCCACTCCAAGTCAAAGGGCTCCAGTAAACCCCGTGTTGTTTATCCCCACTGAGCTTTTGCTCTGAGTGAAACCTGCTATTATCCTCAGTTCCCTGGTTGAGTTATTCATCTGAGCCTCCTGTCGTCTTTTCTAAATAAAAGCCTGCAGCGCCTCGCCGGCTTCCCAATCAGAGAGCACTGCAGGGTCTCTCAAAAAGCTAATGGTCACTCTGGGGTCTGTCAGCCTTCTCTGAAGCTCATCCTTTGTGCATACTGTGCTCCAGTTTCACCCCCGCTGCCCCTCACCTCATGGCAAATGTCAGAGATTATTGATTCGACTGAAAGTGACAAAGTGTTCACCATGATAACTTGATTTATGCACCTCAACAAAATGGATAAAGCTAATCTTCTACACATGCTGCATTTGGATACTTTGAATATTTTCCTCTTTATTGTACCATTGTTTCAAATGTATTCTTCTACAGTAAGATAGCCAACTGAAACCTGCAGACAAATTTCATAGATGCCTCTCCTGTGATGAACATGGTATTTGTTTCAGAAACAAGCACAAGAGTTATTTCAGATTTTCCCCATGCATGGACGATGGGGGAAATCATTAAAGAAAAAGTCTGCACAATTTAGATATTGGCATTCTGAGCAAAGACATAATTTTATTTAAGAATAACTTGCAATGCAACTTTTCCTTTCTTTTACATTATTGTTTACTAAAGCTGAATGGGTAAAGGCAATTATAAGTTATAACTATAATTATTAGTTATTTGATTGGGATTCCTCCAAAACACTTCAGTTTGTAGGTTTTCTCAGCATTAGAATCCACTGAAGGAGCTATTTATCCTTTCTTGCTTGGAAAAGCTTAAAGAATGAACTGGAAAGTGTCACTGGAGAAAAGGTAAGTCTGCATTTCTCTCTCTGACCTGTTGCACACGTGACCTGATTTTGGATAAAGAGAAGACTATGAATGGATATGCTGCAACACATTTGGTCTGTTTTTTTTTTTAGTCCACTGGATCTATGTAGAGCAAGGAGAAAATTTTCGGGCAGTAACAGTGGAGAGTCCAGCTGGTAGTTTCCTCTATCGTATTCTTTTCTTTCAGTGGTGGTGTGCATCGTTGACCCTTTGCGACAGTGTTATTAAACGCCTATTTGTGTCAGTAGGCATAAAGATAAATACTTAAACGACGGTCACCATACAAATTTAATTGGTGTTCATAACCAGATGGAAAGGAGTATCAGAAAAACATCACATTGTCCAAAATAGTGAAAAGAACAAGTGGATTTTGGCATCTGACATAGATGTTACATTTCCATATTAAATCAGTGAACAAATGTGTGGTCACATAAATGACTGTCATTATTTGAGGAAACCCTGTGTGCTTTTTGTCATGGATAAAGAAATTGAGTATTTTAAACTGTTTCCCAGTTCATCAGAATGAGAAGACATTTATCAGAAATGTAATGGCTACACCTCGTTGCACCGAATTAAATTTGCATGATGCCCACTTCCTTGCGTCTTGCATGGCTGGTATCTAATTGTTTCTGCTGAGAACTTATTAGGAGTCACTTGGCTGGAAATTCTCACAGGAGGATCACTGCAGTCATCTGATAACCTTCACGTTCCCTTACAGGAGAGCCTGTACAAAATCCTTTTACAGAGACAGCGAGAACAAAAAGCCTCTGATTTCCCCAGAGGTGAAAGGATTTTAGTATACCTGATTATGAATGTACCAAAGCTTTGTATCTCCAGCACCAAATGAAGACGGCGGGGCTCAGTGACATGTTGCGGTTATTCTCCTTGAAATGCAAAGATTAAGAGCTGCACCTGTTATGTTCCTGAGTGATTGTCTTATTATGCACAGACAGTCTTCAGATATATTTTCTGACCTTTAGCGATTTGAACTTAAACATGGTTTGAATGAATGAGCCTGGAAGCATGATCATGGTTTTTCTGCAGTCATTAGCTCACTGTTTGTCCTCTGACTACACATCCACACGGTTGCTCAGGGGAGCACTTCTCTGTAACGCTATATGCATCCACTGCATCTTCACCCCTCATTACTTTACTCCTCAAAGACCTTTTTCTGCAGCCAGTAGATGCAGCAATCTAAGAGGGACTTTTAACTCTTCGCTGTATCACACAATGAGCTGTGAAGCGTAAAGGGCTGACATTTTGATTAACTTTCCAGATTTTTTTTTCCTCTCTTAATTGTTGAGCCAAATGCAAATGAGCTACAATCTTCTGTATGCTTGATTGGATGTAATTATTATAATTGCATAATTGGTTCCAATCAAGATCAATCAAATCACTTTTAATAGAATGATCCCATCATAAATGATCGTAAACTGCGAGTAGCATCTTTGTTTTTAACATCTGCCTTCATTATCTTTCAGTAATTCTAATTTAATTGCTTGTTTTTTATCATATTTTAGCATTTTAAACTGTATAGTCAACATGTTTAAATGTTTTAATAGTAAATTGGTGTATAAAGCAAAACGTAGATATGAGCTCTGATTTTATCTAGCTGACTATAGCTTGAACTATTCAATATGGTATTTGTGATTTTTGACAGCTACATCCCATTGGTGTGAAAATGATCCAAAAAGCATTTGTGCATACTTAGACCTCTGTCTGATGGCAAATTGGAGGAATTATTATTTTCATTTTTTAATGTACAACAGATGGTGCAGGTTGTCCCGCTAAGGAAGCTTATGAAAGTCATGTGTCTGACATAAATATTCATGCACACAATTTAATTTGGTGACATTTTAATAATTGTAGCAATAAAAAGTGAGTTAACATTCAAACACTATTAGGGGTAAAAAAAATCACATTAAGATTATGTTTTAGGAAAATAACCTTATGAAGTAGAAGTTTATAGTTTACATATTTGTATTTATTTATGTGAGGATTTAGTTCACCTATAATAGATTTTATATATA
>CAEGAF010192507.1:0-18814 GCA_903067075.1 Micropoecilia bifurca | reverse complement strand
AGGCCAAACTGAAAAATGGAGAGCTGCTGCTCCCACATGGGTCCAGCAGGAACTCAGACAGGGTCACACAGCTCCAGGTGTGTGTAACGGACTAATGGGTATTTTTGCCCAGCTGCTGCCCCACATTTGAGGTTCTCTCAGGGAACGACCTGCCAGGGGCAATAAATAACTGAGCCGGACAACTGGCACCAAACATGTCCGACGGATCCCATGCAGCTCTGTTTTACACATATTGATCATGTCAGTGTGCTAAGAGGGCTACAAGTTGTGGTTGAAGGCTGCATGAAGCAGAAAACGGTTCTGTAGCAACTTCTGTGTGTTTCACCTGTAATCCAAACCTTCTGTGACGTCCGTCAAGATGGATTTGACAAGGTGATGGAAGAGGAGCCTCCATCAGGAGGAGCCTCCATCACCTTTTATTGAGATTTCTGTGGTAGATCGATATAAGATGTAACGTGCTTAGAGCTCTACCGTCCCTTTGTAGTTCTGGCTGAGTTCTTAGCCTTATAGTCTTATGGTACAGCAGCTAACTGAATATTTCACCAAAATGTTTCACATGAGGAGATAAGACCCTGACTTAGCACTGATGTTCCAAAGAGCTTGCTTTTTTGGGGGGGAAAGGGGATGTTAGGTAATAAAAAATTCAACATGCCTCCCATTTTTCAAGATGGCAGCCATGATCGACTTGCTGATATTTATTACAGGTGAATACTTGTAGCGTCGAGTCATACATTAGTGGTAATTTTTTGGATTTTTCAAGATTGCTAACATGGTTGTCATAAAAAATTTATTTTAGTTAGTGCTAGTAATGGGAACAGCTAAAAAAAAGTTAGGTTCACTAAGCACTAATTCAACAGGAAAGACTTTTAGCAATGCTAACACTTAATGCTAAGAATAAGAAATGAGTAGAAGCTAATGGTAAACCTCTAAACACAAAAACATTAGCATAAGCTAATGCTAAACTGCCAAATATAAAAAATTAGTTGAAATTGACTAGTAAGATGACCGTCTCTCAGGCTGTGATACGGATCTTCATTTCCTTTAATATGACGACTGGTGTCAGACTCGCAAACAGCAAAGTCCTCAGTTTCTGATTTTGCTACATATTATTATTTTAAAGTTGTATGAATAATGTGATAAAAGTCGAAAACATACAATGTGGCATAAAGTCCATCCGGGTCATGAGAATAGGTAACATTTTGTGACAGTAATTGCCTTAAAAAGGCAGTGTGTGTGTTTCACTGCGTTAACATTTTTACCAAAATGCTCAAACATGAAGGAAGAAATTTGACGATTTAAATTAATGTTTTGAAATCGTGACTCTGTGATAAGAATCACACTTTTTTTCATTTTACAGTCACTTGTGTCCTGAAGTAACCTATTTACAGATGGGGATCTGTGTTTGTGGGGTTACAATTCCTTAAAAAGGATTGAAAATAAGTTTTTACCGTCACTTTCATTGAAATACCACAGAACATCACGATGAAGTTTTAGGTTTATTTGGCCCATTGTGTCGTAGTATTTCTGTTTTCAGAAGACGGATTGAAGAGCTTTGGGATATTGTTTTATATCCTAAATAAAGCCTCGAACCTTTCCACAGCTTCGTTTCTGACCTGTTTGTCGGACTCCTAGTCTTCTGGTAAAAGTACAGAGTGTGTTCATCTGAGGACTGTTTCCCGAGAATACTTAATATTTGAATTTATAATGAATTACATGCTACCAGCAATTCCAGTTCCTTCATTGTTTCCTGGCACACGTGTCTAATCTTTACAAGGCGGTCGGGGCCTGTCTCGACAGAATTTAGCGCATTTATAACTCGCCTGATTATTTGCGAAGGAAAACGGCAAATAGGAGTCTTTCTGTCCAGACAAAAAGTATTCCATATCACTTTAAAAACAAAAAGGGGAACTAAAATAAATCATAAAGCGAAAAAGACAAACATACCCATCGCAAAGCAAACAGTTACTCCAATACTTTAAAAAAAGAGCTACATGCTAAAGTTAGCAAAGCTCTTGCTATTAAGTTGTTTGACACATTCAAACAGCACATAGATTTATACGTGTAGCTCCTTAGACAGGCGTGAAAAGTTGAGATGTTGCTCGTGTCAGACTTTGATATGTGGGAGTCCATCTTGGAAGTCAAAATAACTCAAAATAAATCACTTATCCAGGAATTATAACTGGATTCGGATTGAATTATTCCATTGTGTGTGTTTTTCTTTTTAACTCTCAAATCATCTAAATGTGGTTTAAGAAAACTACAACAATGAAACCCAACTCTTCCAAAGGTAGTGAGTGGCTTATCTGAGAATTTCATATAAAAGGAGATGCTTGAGAGGAACCAGGGATGAATGTGTAATGAGCTCAAAATAACCTAAACTCTTGTCTCTCTCTCTCTCTCTTTCTCTCATTTTTCTCCCTCCTCTCTGTGTCCTCCCTCCTCCCCTCTCTGTCTTTTTTTTTTCTCCTCTTTTGGGAAACATGCCTTTCCCAGCTGCACAGCCCCCACAGCACGAGGCCAGGCCAGGAGCACAGCTGGCCAGACTTGGTGGAGCCAGTCGACAGGCGCATGGAGCGCAGCCCGCCCAGGGCCCGCTTCCTCCGCAAACATGCCCAGGTGTGGGGCCTCTGAGCTGGGCTTCTGATCTCCACCAAACAACACTGTGTGTGTGTGTGTGTGTGTGTGTGTGTGTGTGTGTGTGTGTGTGTGTGTGTGTGTGTGTGTGTGTGTGTGTGTAGAGGGATGAGGGATCAAGAAGGCAAAGATGGGGGAGGCGGAGGGGGGGTTGTCATGGGGCTGGGGGGTGGGAGGTGGAGGGGTTGTCCCTGCTGAAGCTGTGTCAACATTGTGTGCTAATGTGTGTGATTCTGTGCATCTGTATCTGCATGTGTTTGTGTTTCGGGAAGTGAGGGGTCACCCCTGGGTGGGGGCATGGGGGGGGTGGGGGGGGACAGGGGGAGACGGTGGGCAACAACAATTACTGCGGCATTGTAGCTAAATTGAGTCTGAATTGTGGGTGCCTGGCCACAGGCGGCCAGCCGGTGCCAGCCAGAGAGAGGGACACGCGGAGCGGGGGACGTAATTGCTTGTTTGAAAGATGCAACGCGGCTCGTTAGCATATAATGAAACATAAACGATCACCTGCAGGACGAGCGGCTGCTCCGAGACTGGAAATATTGCCCCTCTGCTGGCTGTTTACCACATTGGCTGGAGAGCGAAGCGCCCAAACTAGTTGTGCAAACAAACAATTGAAAGCCATTTTTCTTTTTCACCTCCTACAGATTCATTACTGCGGGCCTTTTTCACGTCCGCACGCTCTCTGTGGACTCCAGCGACCGGGTCTTACCTGCTGAGCTGTCCTCTTAACACACTTAAACGGAAACACACTCCAGCTCGGGCCACAGAGATCGCCTGCGTAGCATTCCCATAATTCACTTCATAAATCAGAGCACAAATGTACGCTTAAACGATTTCAGCTTTCACTGTAGCAGTAAGATTACATGTGGCTGATTTGAACTGAATTGCACCCATCCGACTCCGCCGCCCCCACCGCCCCCCCTTCACTTATTTAACTGTGTTACGGCCGGCGGTGACCTCACTGTGGCCTGGTTGACATCCAAGTCAAGCGTTTAACTTTATAACCAGATTCCAGCACGCATGCACACCTTCAGGCGGACGCGCGCTCAGCTCCCGGATGAAACGCGGCCCAACGGGAGGCATGTGAGCCGGGGGGTCAGATCAGATAAGGCGAGGCCAGACGGCCTCAGATAAGCTCTTTGAACGGCTCTATCTGCAGCGTCAGGGAGATGTTCCCCCCTACAGCCGTTTCACATGACGACGGCTAGCCAAGCGGCCCACGGCTGGCCTGTTTGTGTCCAGGCCCTGCTACTAATTAACTGGGGGGAGCCCAGGGCCGTCTGACTGACTGCCTTGTCTCCAGCGCCCTCACCCTCCTCCGCCTCTCCTCCCTAGCCCTCACTCAGGATTGCTCATGCATGCATGCTAGCTGACACTCAAGTAAATACACACATAGACAGAGAGACGCCTATCTGTCTTGTGGCCCCTGAGAGGATTTCACACGGTGTAGGTGGCCCCCTTGTGGAGCAAAATCCAGTTTCTTGAAAAACGGTTTGTGAATCCCCCTTTTTTTTTCTTTTGCAATTGTCCATTTTAGAAAGTGTCCTCGAGTTAAAGTGGCTGAATTATCGCTACTTTTTTGTTTATTTCAAAAGGGACAATGCATGTTGCATGATATGCCAGAGTTAGTCATAAAGGCTATTTCCCATCTATAGACCCTCCAGGTGAAATTAATGTAAATACAACATGTTGCAGTGTAATACAAACAACTTAATAAGTTTCTTTCAGGAAAAAAAGAGATACTACTGCTAATAATAATAGTAAAGCATATCTAGTTACAAAATTATAAAGAAAAATATGCATATTATGCAAAAGTTAATATATCCACAAAAGAAACGGAATAAGAAAAAGATATAGTACAAATATCTTGATATCTGTTAGGAAACTTGGTTGATGTTTTTATGTTGACAAAGCTCCATCAACAGCTAGATTGTTATTCAGAAATATACAAGCCAAGTTTTCTGCAGCACCAAATCACATTAATTTGTTCAGTTTTGTTTTAAATAATGTAATTATTTTTTTTAAAAATTGATTTAACTTCCTATAATAACCATTTTTATATCTGTGTATGCAGATTCATAGAAAAAATTATTTTATGTAGTTATTTATAAAAGAGAAGTGCACATTAATTATATCGAGGAGTTTTGCTCATTGTGTCCAGGTGCCAGATTTAGCCACAAACGCACATTTTCATGCATGATCCCTGGCATGTCGACCGAATAAAACAAAACTAGAAAACTGAATTTAGTTCAACAAGATGCAAGACAGTCAGTCTGCATCTTGCACACTGATTTTGAAAATTGTTTGTAAAATCTGATGCTCCTCAACTCTGTTGGTACATTACTCTGAGAGTTTGGAGAATGCTGACTGCCTTTTTATATTCTTTGCATGGGGGTTTTTACAGACCATGAGCACAGACCCCCGTGCTCATGGAAAATTTAATCTTGATCAATGAAATTATTCCGTAGAGGGAGGAAAACCCTGCAACGTTACATAAATTGTGGAAATATCTTAAAAGTTGATCTTGTTAAGAAAAATATGTAATGTTAAAATGTTGCAGTAATGCTATGACTTTGACTTTTTATTTGGATTTTTTTTGCTTTTAGAATTTTTCTACCAGTTGTAGAAAATTGTACAATAATTGACATGGAAAAAAATTATGTCATTTATTTTAGTTCCTTTTGTGTATTAAATTAATAAAATCCAATTATATTTGTGAATCTACTGCTGCACAAAAGTATTTTTTTTCTGTTGCCAATCGTTTACTTGAAACTGTAACACTTGGATGTGGATCTCTGCCTCTAGAACTAGGAAGGAAAATGTAGACGATGTGATCAGGGTTGAGTTGTAAGCATATAATCAGGCAGAGATCCCAATAATTGCATCGGTTTGAGTGTTAAAATGCAACAATAACTAATAAAGTAACATGAGGAACCTAAACTTCCCAAAGGTCAATAACAAGTAAAGTAAAAATCAATGGACCAAATGTAGAACCCTGAGGAACACCAACACCATCACCTATCATTTTTACAGTGATTGAAATCTGATATCAGACTACAGACAAAATAACACCAACATTTACTGTAAAAATGAGACATTTATAAGAAATGTTGCGTTCCTGTGAGTCTTTGACCAAACATTTAGTTCCATTGCCGATGTTTCAGAGACTTGCTTCACATCTATTTTGCATGGATGCGGCCAACATTAAGGTATTGCAACGCAGGACTGCTAGATTGGATTCTATGACTGCTCTCCTTTTCTTGTGTTTTGCTGAGAACATCTAAGGTTAAAATCTGGGCATCATGCCGGCTACGCCACAAGGTTAATCTTGTTGGTGTGAAACCAGGAAGCATCTTAATTACTGGTGTGCTTGGGGTTGTTGTCTTGTTGGAACATCAGTTTCAAGGGCCTTTTTCCTCTTTGGCTTCAGGGTAACAGGACTCTCTTTAAGTGTTTTGTTGTTTTCATAACTGATGCATAATCTGTTATGGAGTAAATAGCAGAATAAGAAAAAGGTGTTGATATGGTTTGTGATTTTGGACTCTGTTTGTTGTGGGTGCCGTCTTGCAAAGAAGTAATATTTCTACACCTTTCCCAGCTAATGTTTTCTGTTTAGCTTTTGTTTTGTTAATTACTTTGATCAGACTCAGAGAGCATAGAGGTTAAAACAGAGAGAGGAAAGATAGGCAATGGTGAAAAGGTGGACCTTACCGATAAATGTTTGAGTATCCTGCAAAATGCAACGCTTAAAAAGGAAAAACTACAACTGCAAATCTCTTTTGGCCTAAGACGTCCTTCAAATAGCCCAGAATGAGCCAGAGCGACAATGAGGATGAAGGATGCATGGAAGAAAAGAGCTATACTAATTGTTATTTAAAGGATTTAATTATTATTACTGCTGCTTCTGCTGGCTTTAAGCGACATATATTGGTGTTTGCATTCAGCACTGACCCTTCTCTGAGGAACCACAATACCTTAGACCAAAGCAAGAAGCCGTCATTTGCTCTACACTCTCACTACTGGAAGCAGGTATTTTGGGTGCTAATTACCTCACTGGACCAACTGTACTGAAAGGTCAAAACGGCAAACTGTGGAGCAAATGTGAAACAAAAATCATTGTAATTACACAAACGGCCTGCTCCCAAAGTGTTGTTTGCTTGGGGAAAATGTTACTTTGTGTGTCCCGATTTATACAAGAAATAAAAAAGTAAAAAGGGAAGCGAGATTATTCCGCAGGTTGGGACATTGTGAAAATTTTCAGACAGTTTTATGAGCTGCGGGGAGATAAACTGCAACAGCACTGGATAAACGTGATTTATTCTTCATACTTTTATTTTGCCTATCTTTTTTTTCTGATATCAAAAAGCTCAAGTGAAACCAAGGACATGCAACGGAGGACAAGCTGACCTATGAAAGTTCACAGAAATGCAGAAAAAATAAAGAGAGTGAAGGGGACAATCTGCTGTATGATCATTTACCAATGATTTAAACATGAGAGACAAATCTCTTCACCTCCTCTGTCAGTCCCAGTCCGGTACTTAAAGTTAATAAGATCAAATTACATCTAGCTGCAGGAGAGCCTCAAAATGCTGCATCTACAAAGGATAAACTGTTTTGGAAACCTACTTTAATCTAGGCTAACCTTAGCTTGTTTACTCTGTTTTGATACCACCCTTTGATAATTTAACTCATAACATTTTCTGGTATGGTCAGTTACTTTTAGAAAATGTTGTTTTTCTTCTTCATAGCTACTGTTTCGCTTTGAATATCATACAACTCAGTACATGATATAAACCAACACGAAGCTGCTGCAGCCAGTTCACTCTCACTCTCCTCGTGAATGTCACTCTAACAAAGAGGGTAAAACACTTAAATCATCTGGGAAAACTTTAATGTGACTCGTCTAAAATACAGTTTTGCAAGCAGTCTCTGATTGTTCAAAATGTGAGCACAACAGACCATGTTTGACTGTCCACGCAATGTTTTTATCCCTGAGAAGCTGTGTTGGTTTCAGGCTTTAAATGTAGCACAACACTCACTTTCCAAAAGGTCACATTTGTATCCATCTCATTTTTTGCTTGAATTTCTTAAGATGAGGGCATGAAACATTTTTGCCTACTTCATGTTGTCAGAGAGGTTCTATTGAAGTTTGGCAAGATGCTAAAAATAAACCAAATTAAACAGATTTTGTTTGGATAACTTCATCCCAGCACTCCAATGTCTTTGTCCAATGATGATATCAAACTGACGATCTGAAACATTTAGGGACAATAAGAAAAAAAAATCAAAAACAAAAGAGGGTTCCAACACTTTCTCCTGCCACTTTTAAGTGTTTGGCTCAAACAGACGAGAAGGACTGTGGTTTTAAAGTGTTTATTTGGACGACTGTTTCATATAATCCCACAAACACCCTGATGTAAAAATCAGGTGATAGTTTATAAATCCCAAATCAGCCTGGCGGTGCTCATGCTGCCGAGCAGAGAACCCTTGATCAGCTCGTGTAATCTCTTGACGACAGCTTGGTCAGAGGTCTGCTCCGCGTTCCAGTGGTGCTCCCCTCCCACGGTGCCGAGGTTAAAGCCCCGTTAACCTCATGCATCCGACAGCATTCCAGGGACCGTCAGCTGTTTTTCCCCGCGGCGTCCCGTCGAGCGCCCCGTGCCTCGACGCTGAGAGCGACGAGACGGAGGGGAGGTTAAGGGGGCAAGCCTGTCGAGATGTTTCAACAACCATTTAGTCAAAGCCTGTACTCATGTAGCGTCTGAGATGGCTGCCATAACTGGAAAACAGACCAGTGAGTGAGGAGTGAGGAGGAGAGCTGTGTTTTGGAGGATCAGCTGGGATTTGTGTGTGTGGGACTGTGTAAATAGGTGTTACAGTTACGGTGTTTGTGTCCACTAATAAAAGGACTCGCTCATCTGTTCACACAGAGAGCTAAACAGAAACATAAAAGGCCTCTTTTTAATTCACGGCTAAATGACACGCAGGCAAATAGACATACTTAGTGACCACCAGTCCAGTCCCCCTCCCTTCGCTTCACCTGTTTATTCAGAGGCTGTTTGTCTGTTTGAACAGCTTAGACTTTAGCATGTTATGCTATCGTCCGGTATTGGGTTTGGAAATGGATGCGGGCCTCCTCTCTTTATGCTCCCCACGCTACGTTGGGTTTGGATGTGTATGACTTGCTCAAAAACTTTGTTTCTCCCTCCAAAATAGCTCTCTCTCTCTCTCTCTTTCTCTCTCTCTCTTTCTGCTCCAACAAAGTACAATAAGAAATCTGGTTTAAAGTGCATGTTTGTGGTCTGCATTGCTTACTATATATGGGCCTAGCCTCTAAGTTCAACGTCTAATTATGTGTTGAGCGCTGATGGGAAAAGGGCTGCGCAGACACACACGCGCACACGTTCAGCAGGAATCTGTAATTGTGTGAATGGATCCCGGCGTGGATGTGAAAGTTTGGGATGCAGGGTGCAATTGAAGGAATGCCCTGGTGCCAGTGAGACTCGGGAGCAGGACGGCAGACGAGCTGCGGTCCAGCTAAATGAGGAGAGGCGGCTGGGTTTATGATGCAGAGCCTCACTGCTCTCTGTTCTACGGTACGGTGGGTATCGTCCATGTCTTGAGCGGCGCCTACAGTTGAAACCAGATATTTACATATGCTAATTAAAAAAAGAAAAGCTTTTTTCTTTCTTTCTTTTTTTTATGACGTTGTGACACTAAGCCAAACTTTTCCTGGCTTATGTCGGTGAGGATTACAAAAGCAAGAAACATCAAAGTAAGAGAAAAAAATGTTTTAAATGTTTTTTCTAATGAAATTCAGAAGGTTAGGTCGATTTCCTTAGTAGCTGGGTATGATTACAACTGTGGGTGTTTTCATGCCTGATAGTCCAGTAGACTCGGTTCGATTAGGGACTAAGATTCCAACATTTGCTACATTTTCACTTGGTGACTTTGGCTTCCCGGCCACACTGTGTCAAATAAACCAAACCCTTTGACAAAACCTGTTCCCTCTCTCGCCTGTGGTGGCGCTGCACTGAGAACTACCGAAGGAAACGACACAGAACATCAGAAGAAGACACTGACGAAAACTCAAACGGAATAGCATCAGATTTTAACGGCTGTAGTGTTTATCTTTTGTGTTTGGCGCTGGACATGCGCATTTGTTTTGGTTGTATTTACTTAAACAAAATGTTCTCCAGGCAACTTACTGTTCACATATGCATTCAAACTACACCAGAGTTCATTTCCGCCGAACCAAGACATTGGTTTTAAGGCGGAGTTTGGTTCCGCATTCACAGCGCGCCAAATGAACCGGACTTTCTTCTCAAATAAACTATCCATCCATTTTCTTAACATCCCTGCCCCTAATTTTGTCGGGAGTGGTGCTGGTGACTATGTCCAGCGAGACATTTCGGTCGAGAGGCGGGATGTACTAAAAAATTTAAAATGACAGAAAATGTCTCAAAAACCTGGCTTTTATTTAAATAATTCCGTCTGTGATTTGACCTAAATTCAAAGTCGAAATTAATAGAAGCTGCAAAACAAGCTCATCAAAAAAGATGGCAGTTCTTGGCTAACAGTGAGCTAACATCACTGTCAATTTTCAACACACAAGCAGTGCATTGTTAAAAAAAATTGATAAATTAAGGTTTTCCAAAAATCAGAAAATTTGATTCCGGGATTTTCTGAATAATTTTAAGGCATATGCCAATAAAAGTACATTTAAACTTTTAGCTTTGCAAAAAATAAATGAAATATTCTATTTCACAATTCTGGTATTTAACAAGTAGGAAGGAATGGAAGGACCTCGATAATCCAAACTAACCTAAACCAGGAAAAGTTTAGTCTGACTTGATGTCAAATGGAGACAATAAATGAAAAACCGTGCGTCCTTTCACACAGTAGTACGCTAAACGTGGGGCTCCAGCTGTGCATACAAATGCAAAAAGGAAGGTAAAAGAAAGGTGAACATGGAAAAGGGTAGTCACTTCTTTTTTCTTTTTTTTTTCTTTAACAGTTTCCATTTTAAACAGGCGGAGCGGGGAGGCCATTAAAAGACGTAAGGCTGTTCAGCGGGCTCGTCGGCGTCCGTCTGTCGCTGGCCGGCCTGCTCTGGGGGTCCGGGCGGAGGGGTTTTGTGGCTGCGGTGCTGCCTGAGGCCTGGCTGGGCTGATTTACAGGCGGCGTGGGGACATGTGTTGGGGATACTCCCAACGCAGCCTGGTGGGGGCCAAAGCACCCACTCTGCTGCTGCCGGAACATCTGGAGTCTAGACTCAGTGGCTCTGCTGAGCGCCTCGCTCCCTTCCTTCTCCCACATCCATCCATCTATCCATCCCTCTCTGCCTCAGCTACTCTCCCCCTCCAAACCCTGCGAAACTCAGCTTTCAGTCGCAGTGTTTGTGTAGCTGTTTGGATTGGAGGGTGGTGGGGGGTTACAGAGAAATAACTTTTTTTTGTTTTTAAATCTCTCAGATTTTCACGTCACTTGCCTTTTCTGACCCCTCTGTATTGTTCTCCCCTTTGTCAGTCTTGTCCAAACTCCAGCACATCTGATGAAGGACACAACAGCCAGAAAAAAAAGACAAAAAAAAAAACAGAGCGGATCATGAAGCACATGTGGAAGATATCATAGAGAGGATTGTTATTCCCTTTGCTCTAAAGGCTGGAGCCAAGTGTTCACAGAGGGACCCCTCCAGTGGTCTTTCAACCGATTGGCTCCCAAGCCAAAGAGCGGTCACATAAACACATTGGCTCTGACATACATATTAAACAGCTGTGATAAACACGATACCTCCCCCGCCCCCGGGGGCTCCAACACACGCCGCCTTGTTTGAAAGGTGGCTCCTGTTGGGTTCTGTCATGACAAATGTTCCTCATTCTGTTGGTGACCTGGTGGAACATCCAGCCTGACTCTCTGGCTCTCTGTCCTCCCTTCCTTTACCTTCCTTCTTTAAATATAAACACCTACTTCTCTTCCTCCACCGTCCATCCGTCCTTATTTGGCCTCACACTCACACACAAGAACAGCTCCTTAAAGATACAAAAAGCAGAGAACGCTTGCCAGATTTAGAAAATCTAGCACAACCTTTTTCTATGTTCATCATGTAAAAATGTAATGTGCAAACAAAAATCAGATGTGGGTAGAGAAAGCAAAAATTATACCAGTGTAAAACAGCATAACTTCAACATGCTTTTATTTAAGTAAAAGAAAAACGTTTCAAGAAATTACTCAAGTAAGAGTAGAAAGGTGCTGAATATCAAACAATTACATCAGCAGATGGACCAAAATATAAAGTTAGTAGAAATATTGGTATTTTTAAATACAAAATAACAGAATTGGGCAAAAGTAAAAATTTTCCAGATAATTTTTTTTCAGGGTAAAACTTTTGAATTTGTAACAAAAACTGCAACTGAAAACCGTAGCTGAATTATTGGTTGCAACAAACCTGTTGTTCATTCAGTGAAGTTACTCAGTGCACAGAGTATCCGGAAATTTTACCCAAGTAAGAGTAGCGATACTTCATAAAAAAAAGACTCAAGTTAAAGTAAAAAGTATAGCATGGTAAAAGTACTCATAAAAGTTTTTTTTTTCCTTAAAAAATTGCTAAAGTAAATATAACTGAGTTAGTTAGTACCCAACTCTGGCAAAGTGTGGTGCATAATAATGAAATGGAAGGAAAACAATGTGTACCTTCACATTTGTTTTTTCATAGACAAAGTGTTGATTGCATCTTCAATACTTTGTAGCACCATTTCATTTTCTGCAAACAGAGATCCAAATCTTTTGGAGTATGGTCTTTATAAGATTAGCACATGTAAGTCCTAAAATGTTGGTCCATTCTTTACAAAGTAGCAGAAGATCAGTCACATTGGATGAAGACAGTCAGTGATAATCTCTTGCCTTTTTTGTAAAGCATGTTAATTTTGGTCTCAGTTTATGAGACTTTAGTACAAGGGGTTGAATCCAGATGCACACCACCCTTTCCAGATTGTTTTCATTAAAAAGCACATTCAAAACTATGCATCCTACTACTTATTTGTCACAATTATGTGCTAGTTTGTGCTTCATCTCCTACATGAAACTAGCAGAACATTCTAATGGTTTTTATTGCAACATAAAAACGTTCAAGCGGTTTGAATGCTTTTACGTCGTTTGGGTCACTTAGGGAGTCTTAAGGGAAAATTAGGAGCTAGCTGGGATTGTTATGCAAATTATAGATTGTTCCTGACGATGTCTGTTTTAAATTTCAGGCCTGGCTCTCCGGTAAACAGCATAAATCAGGGTTTCCCTTTGGCACAGGACGAAAACTACGGCATTTTTCCTCTCAAACAGTGGAAAACTTGTGACAGAATCGACCTCTTTCTGAGAGGCAGGCGTCACGGCGAGGAAACTTTACATTGCTTTACGTGAGCGTCTCTGTTGTTGTTGTTGTCGTCGTTTGTCACTGCGTTACGACATTCACACCACCTCCTACCCTGCATGGGGAATAAGACCTTGTTAAATTATGCATTACTGGTAAGCAGGTCTATGTGATATTCTCCACAAAGCTGCAGCCTGATTGCCTCCCCTCCTCTGCCCCGAAATGGAACAGACTGTACTGCCACTTTAGTAGAGAACAAGGCAATCCTCATTTAAGTAAGGCGTCAAGAGAAGGAGCGTCTACTGATTGCATGTGGGCAGCACTGGTTGGTGTTTGCCTTCTCTGGAAGCCATTAGGAGAAATGGTTCCCCTGCTTTCCTCTCCATTCTCACATTTCACTCTCCTGGTTGAACCTTTGCACATCCCTCTCTCACCACCTGTATCAGCTCCGGTTCCCACCCTAGTTTTTTGTTTTTTTTGTTAGAGGACAGATGCGAAGGGCAAGAGATGGGAGGAAGACACCAGATACACAAGAGGGAGGGAGCTTTGCATGACAGACAAAGAGAACAAGTTGTCCCGAGTGCTCGGTGTGACCTCAGCTCTTCGGATTACAGGTGCGAACTATCGGCGCGGCTCCCACCTGCGTCAAGGCCTCAGGGACAGAGCGGCTTGCGTGAGGAACTCTGTGAACCAAACTTTCGAGACCTTTATTGACACGTACCGTATGTAAAAACAAAAATGTTGATGACAATGCTGCTTTTTGGTAACTGAAGCTTTATATTCAATAGTTTCCCCACAGACATTCTGAATAGGAATCGGGTTTGGACCGGGGGCGGAGCCAGAAATCCTTCATGGGGCCAATGCTAGCAACCAATGCTAACAGCAATGTTAGCAAAACATCTGTATTTTCCAAATAATCCACTAAAGACAGAAATATTATCTTGAATTAAATGAATATACTCCAACAATAATATATTTATGCAGTCTGTGCATATTTAGTTTAGTTTTTTTTAATATTTCATAAATATATGGCATGAAACAAATTCTAGGGAGTGGGTGGAAGTACAAATTTATTAAAACTCCCTTTCCTTAATCTGCTTAAATGATTTTTCACTTAGGGCTGTATAATAATATCGATATCACGATATATATCGATATTTTCTTTCTTAAAAAATCAATTTTCATCTGCAAGTATCGTAACATCCAACTGTCACCTTTCTCACTCATTGCTTGCTTTGCATCAGGTCATCAGGCTTAGTGTGATTCCTTCAGATGTTCAGGTTTAAAAGGTATCAAACTATTCAGAGCAGGTACTTGGTTCACTTAATTTACTTTACAAATGCATGTAAGCTACAGTTTGTACTGTTTCAACTAAAATAAATATGTTTTCTCACCACTTTTTTGATTTATTTTGACCAGCTGTCAACTTTAGGTCTGTGTCCAACCAGAGCCAGGTATTGTGTAGTTGGTGCTTTTAATCAGTTTTCAGTTAAATTAATTCAGTCAAACTCTATAACAGTCACAAAATGTCACCAAAATCACTCTGCCCCTCTAAAATGTTTCAGAAAATCGCAAAAGTGTATTGAATTGTATTGCTTGCCAAATATCACAATATATATCATATAGTGGGCAGAATATCGTGTATCGTATCGTATAGTGAGATTATTGTATCACTACAGCCCTAATTTCACTGCTGCCACCAACTACTGTTTCAGAGTGGGACCTGATCTGGACTGGACTGTTCCATCAGCTGAACCACATCTATCTAAACCACAGGTGTCCATCTATGAGGGTCAAAATCACAAGTTAAAAGCGCTCGCATTCTCTAAATAATTTACTTTCTTCCTGAATGATTCTGTTTTCACCTGTCACATTTTACATGCAACATTTTAAAGACAGAAACAGAGCAGCCTGAATCAGTACCTCACTGTGGATGTGAAACGTAAAAAGTATCTTGGGTGTTTGATAATGTTAGAGAAAGGAAACAATACATTTTATTATTGTTCAGACTGTCAGCTTAGAGTCAGGAAGGTGAAGCTAAGAAGCATTCGGAATTAGCTCCATTTCTTCTCATTATTTGTTTGCACAGAGACGATGTACAACATTTTATTAACTTATTTAAAAGGAGAGATGCATGGCACCAGGTCATAGTGACTAAAATGCTACACCTGCAGTCTCTGGGCAGGTTGATGTAATCAAGTATGATTTAACAGATCGTGAATTGGTGAGAAACCAGAATAATAATTAATTACACATACATTACTATTATCCATTACTTAGATCTTGCTAAAAACCAATCCAACTACAAACTGACAGAAACAGACAATTCATAAAACAGTTTGGTGTGAATTCATCAATAATGGACACAAATCTATTTATTTAACCAAATATGTAAACATTTTATGCTATCTGTATTGTTTATCTTCCTATCAGCTCTGACCAGATTTCTCCTCCCGACTGCCAAGAGTCATGATGCTGCCACTACCATGCTTTATGGCAGTGAAACACAATGTGGCTTCATCCACCGCTCTGTATTAGACACACAGTCCAAACAGTTTCGTTTTGGCTTCATCTGACCAGCACACAGTTTCCCACACGTTTGCTGTGCGTGCGTGTGTGCGTGCGTGTGTGCGTGTGTGTGTCCGTGTGTGTGTGCGTGTGTGTGCAGGACTTCTTTAACAAAACATCCTTACTGACACTGGGATTAAATTATGCTCCATTGGACTTATTAGGCGATTTATTACCAATCACGTGCACTGTATTTAATTTGGATGCACCAGAGTAAAATGGGCTTAAGCGCAAATACACATTACACACGAACAGGCTACATACGCCACAGTCAGCTTTTAGTTTCCAACTAATAAATCTGCAAGGATGAGGGAATTTGTCCTTCTGTTGCACAATAAGGCATCATCCCGCTGGCTGGGCAGGGCAGGTGTGTGCTGATGGTGTGTTGAGACCCGCAGATTGGCACCAGATCACGTGTGAATCATCAGGCTTACCAGAGACCAACACAATCGTCTGCACAAGCGTTCCCAGCGTCCCACCGGGAGAGGCTCAGCAGACTTAGTGGTGCACAAGGGCTGGTTTTAGCTGTGTTTGTGTTCACAGAGTTGGGCAAATAAAAGGTTTAAGTCAGCTATTAGGGTAAACCATCCAACCGATAGCAGGGAAAGAGTCATTCACGTATGATTTGACTTCTCATGGAGGGATGATGATGGCGAGGAGGCAGGGCAAAGAAAGGTGACTACTTACCAGTAATATGAGTAAGAGGAATCATGTAAATAGTGTTATTTTGAGTAGAGGAACAATATGAGGCTGAGCAAATGATTGATTTCTATAAAGTGTAGTTGATTTATCAAAAAAAGTAAAAAGCCAGAGCTCTGAAAAAGCTGTTGAAGAAACCTCAGATCATTTGTTTTGTTCAGTGATCTTCTCTCCTCATTGAGCTACTTTGTAAGGTGTAAATCTGCAACCGCTGGCACTTTAAGAGCCAACAGGGGAACAAGTTTGACATAGAACAAGTCAAAAGAAGACTATCATTTCGTCGTTAAAGTACTAAATGCATTTGGACGGCCTGCCTGCATGAGCCTCACCTCCAGCAGTTTTAGTGATGTCATGAGTTTTGGCACTTACTGTAGTATCTTACAGGACTTAACCTGTGAAACTGTACGGGCGAGAAATTATAATAACTCCTGTCACATCGCACAATGGAAGGTGCCAGACTGCATGACTTATTGCTGCAGCGTTAAGCGTCCGACAGATCCAACCGAGATTTAAATCTATCAATAAAAGAACTGCAAGCTACGCATATCGACATGCTCACTGTTAGAGATGGATGCTGGAAGAAAGGAAGTGGGGAAGGAAGCAGGATGATCTCATGTCAGGGCAAAAAGGAGGAGAATCGGCAAACAGAAAATGCTGCTAGATGGTTAGCAGATTGATTTTGGTGGTGGCAGCATTAAATCATCTGTTGCCGTGTCTGCCGTGCTAAACGTGCACAGACCACCGATTCAAGCTCAGGGTCAAAGATTGTCTTTCTCTATGAAGGAGTTTGGCTACAGCAGTCAAAAATCGCCCAATGTGAACCCAGGTATTTGTAGGCCATGAAACTACAGTTCTGCAACCCCAACTGCAAGATGTGAAAACGTCCAAATGTGGCCTCTTTGTAAGACTGCAGATTATTTTGATTGAATTAATAGAAATCAGAATATATCAACAAAACAAAATGTGTTTATTGATTTTTGCAACAAGAAATGCTGCGTTTTACCGCGGTCGGCTATCGGCGAAGAAAAACATTTTGGCTGCTCCCTGTTGTGGGTCTAAAACTCAGAGAATAAATATTTTCAAAATTGAGCTTAGACGCGTTTGGCACAACAAATGTTGCGCAGACAGGATGAAAGATCTGGAACAGTCTCACAGTCTATCAGCCACAAAAAGACACATCGGGGCGGCCTTGTTGACGGGCGACTTGCTTTTCTAGCGCTCGCCAAACTGGACCCTTCAGGAGCAGATAGGGCCTGTGAAGGTATCAGCTCTGTAACAAATGGCTGTAAAAACTACATCATGAAAGTACAGTAAGGTGGCCGGGTTTTGAAAATGCAGCTCTTTACTCTTTACTCTGGCCTGTTAATGTTCGCCGACTGGAGGCCAATGATGACTTTCACCGGGTAAGTACTTTTTAACAAACACATTGTATTGCAGTTTTGTGGGGTTTTTTGTGGGCAAAAATATATTTTATGTAGTTATATTGAGCTACTGTTGCTTCTATTGCATTGTTTGCTAAAGCTAACTTACAGTAAAACTGTGGTAAATTTACAGTAAGACTGTAATAGAATTTCACAGTAAGACTGCAGTGAACTTACAGTAAAACTAAGATACGATTACAGTACGGCTACTGTAAAAGAAATTACAGTATCTGGCTGGCAACCCTGCTGCCAGAAGGTTACTGTAAATTCTACAGTGACTTTTTCAACAGTGAGTCCAAGTGCTTTATTGGCTGTAAACATCCCCGGTGTGCTAACTCGGTCCCTAACAAACTATCCTGCCAGGGGTCTTTACTTCTCTGTTATGACATCACCAATGGCCTGTTGTCTGCAGGTGGCACTTAGCCTTTCACTCAACTCTCCTCGCTTCCCTGGCTCCGTTTCCCCCTCGGTGAGCCTAATCCTGCAGCCGACTCGCTCGGTCCGGGGCCGCGATGGAGTGAAACCATCTGGGCTCTATCTATCACCCAGCTGCTGTTGCCATCTGTGATCTCAGCAACCCTTTGTCACATTCGCAGTAATGCCTGTAATAACACTTCTGCCGGGAATGACAACAACAATTCTCAGAGACATATTTAAAAAGATCATGGGCTTCTCTCCGTATAGGTGTGGCCTGTTGTTACAGGCTCCACGCCGCTCCATGGGAAAACTGAAACCCAGCTGAGGGAGCGAAGATGTTGTTCGGCCTTCGTAGCAAGTGGCGGTGCGCTTTCTAGAGGAAGGATGGTTTAGATGGTTTAGATGAAACGGGCAGGTTAGAGGAGGTGTTGTTATGAGACTGTCCTTTTCCAGGAGCTCTTTGCCTTCAGGGGAAAAAAATATAAAAAATAAATAAACACATGGCCTTGATGTTGACTTAAGGAGACATGATCCACAGGTTATTACTGCTCTCTGCTTTCTCTCGCTCTCCCATGACTCCTGGATGAGTTTATGTAAGCTAAGCAGATTCCCTCCCGCCTGTCTAAACCCTGCATACACACACACACACACACACACACACACACACACACACACACACACACACACACACACACACACACACACACAC